>ML809358.1:176162-198106 GCA_009831015.1 Picea engelmannii
AAGTGCAAAACTTTGTAATTTGGTTGGCATTGAAGCATAGTTTATCTTCTTGGGTTTATTGAGCAAAACGTTTGCCTTTTGCCTTCCAAAACTAGCATAGATTAGGGCTGACGTCACTCCAATCTGCAATTGTGACGCAGCAAACATATATATATTTGAGCAGATTTGCATTGTGATAATATAAAGGACTTGATTTCATACATTGAATGCCATTATCTTTGTACTTATTGAAGAAGTGATATAAGCTATTATTCTTTGTTTAATAATCATTGACTTCGTCAATAATTATATCCAATCATTGCTCATATGTATATTTGAGGATAGTCATTGATATTATACTAACCCATTGCAAGCACATTTTCTAGCTTTGTTTGTCTTGTCTCGCAAACAGGTACCATCCAGTGGAAGATCTCTTTTGACTATCTCATTATTGGCAGTAATCTGTGAAAGGACTCTCTTATCCCGAGCCATTACCCCTTTAGCCCTTTCATAAACCAGATTACATAGGGACGTCTCCCTTGGACTAGCCCTCCTAAATAGAAAGAGCTCCCCATCAAGGTGACAGTGGGTGGGGAAGCTCCTGTTACGCCGGTTTTAAGCCTTGACTCAAGCTACCTAAACCCTTCCTACAAACCGTGCGATAACAGGTACTGCGTGGGCCTCAACGTGGTGGTAGTGCAAAAGTAGATGCAGACGGCTACGACGGAGCTGAAGATAAAGCCCCTACTACTGTAGCTGGAATCCTGGACATGGGGACCCTGGCACTAGATGGGGGTGGCATCTCAACATGATCATCATCGTCCAAAAGAACACCCTCCAATTGCTCTAAAAGCAATACTCCATCGTCCAAATTATCCTCCTCTAGATTGTTGTCCCAACGCCTCAAGTTTTGATCCATCTGTGCCTCCTCACAGTAATGGAACAACAATCGCAAGTTGTAATGAACATAGACCAAGCTCTATGCCCGACTTACATTCAACATGTTCCTTTTAACGCTATGGATGAAACTGTAGGTGCTCCAACACCTTTCTGCAGAAGAAGTGTTCACCACCTGTGAAAGCACTCGTGTTGCCAAAAGTTGTAGCTGTGGGGCAGTACCGCCATGCATGTTCCACCACTCAAGAGAACTCAGATTCCCTCGATCTCTAATTGCATGGTTGGTCCCAAAGGTACCACGTTGAGATGGAGATGTGTGGCTACCAAATCTAGATGAGGCATTGGATTGAAGCTTTTGTTTTTTACCATACTTTTTTTGTGCAGCTTCCTCTATCTTTATATATTTTTGTCTCTGCTCCTTGGATATATTAGGGCAAACTGTGGTCCCAGTGGACCCCTTGTTGTCATCACTCTCCATTACACCACAAAGATGCCTCCTTAGACGGGTATATGAACCGGTATAAGGTTTTCCAGCATGACAGTCATGAGGACATACAAATTTAATGCTTCCACCACCTCTCCCCTCCTCAACTTTTGTTACAAATTGCCACAAGGGTCTCAATAAGTCTTTGCGTCCTACATTTCCCTCTTCATTTCCTTCTTCCTCTTCAAACCCTTCACCAACTTCATGTTGTGGGTCATCATGAGAATCACCACTATCATCTTCTTCCCTTCGATGCCTTCTCCCCACCAAAACCATGAGAACCAAAACAGGAATGATAAACCAAAAGAAAACCATTTTCTTCAAGTTATAGATGAACAACCTGCAATAAAATGAGAGAGAAGAAGGAATGGGAAAGAGTAGGAGAGGAGGAAAAAAACATTAACAAAGTTAACCCAAGGAAATGAGGGAGTCGGGGTTTGGACTTACCTCTTTAGCTCTTGAAACTTGAAACCTTTGGAAGATGGTTGCCTTTGTTCTCTCCTCCAAGCTCCTCTTTGCTCACTCTTCCAAGCTCTCCTTTGCTTTCTCTTCCAAGTTCTCACGAATCTGCACTCTCAACCTCTCCTTTGCTCTCTCCTCCAAGCTCAAGATGAAAGAATGAGGAGAATAGAGGGGAAAGAGCTCCTTTATTCTCCTCATTCTTTTCCCTCAACCCTAAGCCTAAGCTAGGCCCCACCCTAACTCAAAAAATAAAAATAAAAATGATTTTTTGCTTGAAGATGCAGGTCCCCTCGGAAGCGTGCGTGAAGCGTGCTTCCAAATTTCTGAAGCACGCTTCTGTAATGTTCCTAACTTGGCTAGTCTAGGAAATGTTGTTAATGTGTATGTAGGATCTATTGTTTACAGTATATAAATGATCATACAAATAATAAATGCGACAAAGGACTGCAAAGTTTGTATTATGATATCTCTACAAATTACAATAGGCCGAATACAGCTGAATAAAACAACAACACTCGGCTAGATCATAACACAAAAGGATCTTAGTCGGAATACAGATAAGCAACTAAAAGATAATACCAGGAATATGTGAGTGCTGCAGAATCAATGGGTATGCTAGGAATATGGCAGCTCTGACGGTAACTGCTGGAAGTCTGGAAAGTTTTCCATGGTAGCTATACTTCTCAGAATGGCCTGGAAACTGTCCCAAATTATGCACCCTGCTCTAGTCCTCGGTACTGGTATCTGTCGAACCCCTCTGCTGATGAGTCTGGACCCCGGATGGATACCCCTGGGGCAATGCGCCCCTCTTCTTCTGGCAAAATGTGTCCTAGTGATTCCACCGTCAGGATCGGATGAGATATGTCTCAAAACGGTCGCCTTGGTCTACTGGGGAATGGGTTGGAAGAGTTTCCCTAAATCTGGTCTGATGCTTGCTCTGGAACCCAAAATGTGCCTGCCAAAAGTGTCGCACGTCTAAGTCTGGAAAATGCATCCCAGTTGATTCCTCCGTCGAAATCTGATGAGGAACCAGGCAAAAGATGCACCTTGCCCTCCTCTCAAATGGGTCGGAGGGAAATCTCGGAATTCCCCCTGGATGGGGTAAGTCGACCTAAAACCCCCTCAGAAGTTGTGCCCTCCCTCTGGATGAATGTGCCCTTGTTGTTGTACACTATGTAACTGTTGTTGAAGAATGATGGAAGACCTGAATGATCTTCCCGGTGACTAGGGTGTGTCTCTCGACACCAAAATCAGCCAACTGGTGTATTCCTCCTGGAATCCACTGAACTATCTCTCCTGAGATGCACCTCTCTCCTCAATGACAAGTCGTAATCTGCATAATAATGAATTAGGTCATTAACTCTTCCCTTATAGCTTTCCAAAACCCTAAGTCATTGTTGAAACCCTAATTCGTTGTTGACCTTTTCCCTCCAAGTGACTTTTACTTTATTTTATTATTCCTTGATTAAATCACTTAATTAATTAATTAATTAATCATTTTACCTCTTAAAAGTGATTTAGCCGTCCTTATGGCTTCTCCGGCCATTGAAAGTCACTTCTCATCATCTTATCCTGTAGTGCTCTTCTTCCCAATTCCTATGAGCTATTACACTAAGAGGATTCTCCAAGTAATATGCCCATTATGACCTTCTTAGTGAAATTAATTAAGATATGACCCATAATAACTCAAAATTACGAAAATCGTCGGAATGCAACGAAACCAAAACCAAGCTGTGCGGAATGGATCTTGATGATGAACGATGAAAGTCGGGCCCAATAAAACCCCTCAATATCTCCCAAACTCTCTGTCACCCCTATCTGGCTATTCTGGTAGGCATAGCACTCTGTAAGTTATAATGTCCCAAAATGGGGACATTACAGTCCTCCCTGCCGGAATATTGCTTGTCCTCAAGCAATAACTGAATCCAACTACATATGATACCGGGGTCCCATATCCACCTGTGTGACACAAGGTAGACTCCCCTCAAGATGTGGTATCTCCAAGTGCTCACCACGCATGACACCCACATGCTCTTGATGAGTAGAATGATCAATGGTCGAGGAATCTCAGTCATCTCCCTGAGTAACCACTCTACTCGAAACTCAACTCCATTAAACGTTGAACTACCAAGCACTCCAATCCCTGGATCCCATATCAAAATGTCAATTACAATGCCCTGTGGAGTATAGTTCTGTAACATATCAACACCATGAGTCTCCTGCAAATAACACATGGCCTCAACCCGAAATGGGTCTATCCTACCAAGCCATACCAAACTCAACACAACCCCCACCGACTGAACATGTTGCTACCATAGTGAGGTACTACAAGACCTCAACGAATCACCAATTAGTGACGTGCTCTCCCCAACACTGAAACTCAATGGAAAATCAAAGTGACTCCCCCCTACAAACGTCCGCTCTTCTCCATCAGTCAATGAAATGTCCGGTCCTGTAATCCCAGGGTCCCATGCTAGTCTTTGACAAGGACCATCATGTCGATGTTGCTCTACTCTGATCATGATTATCTGCTCAAAGTATCCATATTGGACCCTCCACTCCTAGATCCTCATAAGATGAAACAAACTATTGACCAAATCGACTCTCGAATCCCATGTCAAATTTGGAAGTTCATCACTTCCAATCCCCACTAACTGCTGGTGTGCCCTAGTGGTAACTGTCGAAAGCACTCCACCCCCATTCTTCACGTCCATTTGATGGACTTCCCATCCTTTGGCTGCCGCAATGGCAAGTGCCAATTGTATGGAATCCATCTTCGCTACTGGAGCGAAGGTCTCATCATAGTCAATAACATGAATCTGTTGAAAGCCTTTGGCGACAAGCCTAGCTTTGTATTTGCTAATCTGTCCATCAGTTGCGTTCTTGGTCCTGTAGACCCATCTGCATCTGACAAGTTTCCTCCCAGAAGGAAGGGGAACCAGATCCCAAGTTTGGTTCTCGAGAAGGGAGTTGTACTCCTCCTAGATGGCAGATTCCCAAAAGGGATTTCCAGCAGCCTCACCATAAGACTGTAGATCTAAAGACTGAACCAGGAAAAGATGCCTAGAAGGCAATGGTTCAGTGGTAGTGAGTGCAACAGGAGGCTCCTCGAAATCAGATCGAGTCCTCCTAGTATCGGTTGGATCACCAACGAGATACCATGCATCCTGAAGAGTAGTATGTGCCCACTTGGGCCTCTGCTCTGGCTCTGCAACTGGATCTGGATGCTCTGACTCTGCATCTGACTGTACTGAATCTGAATCATCTGAGTCCTCTGAATCAGAACTCTCGTCCGAAGAAGAGTCGGCATGTGCATGCCCATCATCTCGGACAGGTGGAAGAATGAAGGTGTCTACATGCGGCTACTGAGGTGCATGCAAGACACTTTCCTCAAATTGGACACTTCGCTCAATGATGAGTCGGTCCGAGGAAAGATCAATAAGCCTATATCCCTTCACATCGTCGAGGTATCCAACAAAAATACACTCAGTGCTCTGTGGATCAAGTGCCTTCCTCTTTTCAGAGGGAATCCAGGCCCATGCACGTGAACCGAAAATGCGAAAGTGGGTCACTTCCAGTTTGAGGCCGCTCCAAGCCTCATAGGGGGTCTTATCCTTGAAAGATCTATGGGGAGATCTGTTTTGGATGTATGTTGCACAATTAAGTGCTTCGGCCCATAGTCTCTGTGGTAGTGACTTTGCATGCAGCATGCAAGATGCCATCTACTTCAAAGATCTGTTTTTCCGCTCAGCAACTCCGTTTTGTTGCGGAGTATAGGGAACTGTGTTGGCACTTCAAGGCCTCAAACATCCAAACCCTAAAGACAAATTCACTAGAGAGTAAGCAATTTTAGGCCCTAGCGAATCTTCCTTCCTTAGACTATTGAAAGGTATTAAGAGTAACAATAACTAGACAGTGGCTTTTAAAGTGCTAGTATTTTAGGGCTTTAGAAGTTTATCTAAGTCAAATCACCTTAGTAAAGCCTAGCAAATGAATAGCAAAGAAGTAGTAACTTAAGTCCTTTACTCCTTGTTGGAGTTACTACACACACACCTAGGATTTCTTTTTCCTAAGGTTTTTCTTTGTTTATTAGTCATAATTAGTCATTATCCAGTCTCCTATATTTTAGGGGAGAATATTCCACCTGGAGAATATTCTCTTTTAGTTGAAACTTCAGTTTGACTAGTTGAGTTGAGTTTAGATGTTGCATTGGTTTTGTCACCATGCAACATTGGGATCATCACCAACTAATGCGCACTTGCCTTGGGATCATCACCAGACTGGCACATTACCCTCGATTTCCTAGTTAAGTCCTCACTACTCTCTGTTCAGTCAGTTAATTGAAGACTAGTTGACTAGTTAACTCAACTAGGTGGCAGTTCACTCTCATAACTGCCTGAGAGATTAGACTAGGTGGCAATTCACTCCCGTAACTACTAGTGTGTGTCTAGATCACTCTAGATCACCACTATGGCGCATTGGTTCTTCTCCAGTGCGCACTCATTGAGTTATACAAAGTATATCATGTGTAAATTATTCATATTCATAACGTTTAATGAGAATTATTTCATTCTTTCTCTTCTTCTTCTTCTTTCTCCTTTTCTCTCTACAAATGTGTGTATCATTGTTTAGCTAGATCTATTATGTGCAGGTTCAACACATTTACATGGTATCAGAGCCGACGGACTGCTAAGCAAAAGCTACACCAAAAAATTTTGTAGGTACAAAAGATTGAAGACAGCGGAAAGATGGATTTCCAAAAAGAATTCATTCTTACACCTTACAACTATTTTGCATGGAAGGAGAAAATAGCCATACATCTCTAAACCAGAGGGTGGTACAGGTTAACCTTGAATACAGATACAGAATCGACATCAGCCATAGAAAAATCCAAGTACTTAAATCGCATGGATGAGGCACTCGGAACAATTTGCAGTCTTATTTCTCTCGATCTCCTTTTTCACATATCTTCCTGTAAGAATCCCAATGAAGCCTGGACCACCTTCAAAGGGCTCTTTGGCAAACAGGATGAGATGAGGGGACACATGCTAGAGGTGGAGCTTCTCACATTGGATCCAAAAAGCTTCGACAATATCCAAGATTTCTTTACAAAATTCAAGGATTTACTGTCGCAACTCAAAGCTTGCAGGGTTGATAAATCGAAAGAGGAGAAACAAAGGCTTCTCACCATTCTCTCCAAGCTTGGTCCTGAATTCTCTGTATTCGTATCCACATTCCATTCTGTCAGATTCTCCGGAGCCACCTGGAAGATGCCTTCTCTTGAGGACTTTATCAAATCCCTGACACAAGAGCAAACCAAGCTCATCAACATGAGCACAATCAAAGGCCCAAGGGCGCATGCACTCACTGTGCATGATGGCAGCCTCAAATATCATAAATCTAAAGATAAAGATAAACGGAAAGCTCATTCACATCCAAAGAAGGAAGGATACACAAAACCCTTCACCGATGCCTCTGGATCCAAAGGGGAAAAGGGGAGAAATGCTCTTACTGTCACAAAGGATTATATCCATAATCCACATGCATGCAAAAGCAAATAGATCTAATGTCTCATATACTTCAGCAAAACAACCTTGGAGATCGCATCCCCGAGGGTAACAAAAAGAAGAAGCCAAAAGATTCGAATTCCAAGAAAGGTAATTCTAGCCATGCCTTAATTGCCATCAATTCCTCTCCCGATGCTTGGATCGTAGATTCAGGAGCATCACATCACATGGTTGCCTCAAAAGCAGTATATTCTTCTTTGGATGCATGCAAAGGTCCTCCTATCCTGATGGGGGACAACTCTTCTGTCGAAGTCACCGACAAAATAAGGATTGAACTCACCAATGAAAGCTTCGAGAATGTGCTGCACGTTCCCAAACTTTCTGTCAACCTTCTCTCCGTGTCTCAGATGAGGAATTCCGATACTGGAAAGAAAGTCATATTCACACCAAATTTCATGGACATCTATGACATGCAAACCAACTCCAGGGTTGCTACCAGTGAGCTAAATCATCAGTCTAGATTGTATACTTTTTCTGAATTCATTGAACCTGATTATGCTTTACTGCTTACTCATGCTGATGAAAGTAGTAGGATATGGCACGAAAGGTTTGGACATTTGAATTTCAGATACATGCAACAGCTTAGCAAGCAAAGATTGGTTGATGGTCTATCGGACATCCATTTCCTTAAGGGAGTATGTGAGGGATGTGTTCTCGGAAAACAGCCTCAAGAGAAATTCGACAAAGGAAAGTCTCAGAGAGCTTCTGCACCTTTAGATTTGATCCACAGTGACCTTATGGGTCCTTTTCCGCATACACCCATTAGCGAAGCGAGGTTTGTTCTCATTTTTGTTGATGATTTTTCACGTTTTTCGTTGTTACCTCCAAGTGAAAATCGTCACCTATTGACTCCATTGCCCCATAAAGGCACTAGTCCACTTGCTTTAGTGAATGATTGATCAAACAAACACTCAAACCTTCTTCCTTGAAGCTTTTGCTAACTTCTACTAACCCTAAGCTAGACTACTTCACTAGTTAACTTGTTGTTGTTGCAAATCATTGCTACAGCCATACTAATCTACACTAATTTGTTGCATACACCTACACAACTTGCACCTAACTCACTCAGAAATTGCTTGCGACAATTGCCAACAATCTACTAGATTAATGCTGAGTTTATATGATGTTTCCTTGTAATTCTGAGCACTAGAACTTATTGTTGTTACTAAAGATTGCTACAGCCATCTAACTGCAGCAAATTCTCTGTAAAATTGACATTTAAGGCTAGCCAGACATTGCCAAAATTGCTTGTGACAATTGATTATCATTCTGCCTAGTTAAACCTACATTTTCTTGTCTTTTTCAAGCAATTCCAAGGCATACTTTTTGCAGTTGTTACAGAATACTTATTGTTGTTGTAAACTATTATATTGCTGCAATTTTATATCGGCTAGCTTATTTTTCGAAGGTTCATGGTCTTATGAAGCACTAACATCATTTTTTGTACTTGAAAGCTGCCATATTTTCTTTGTTGTCTTGTTCTAGGCAGGTACACTCCATTTTTCACTATTACTTCATCCCTTAAAGACCTCAAGAACTTTTTGACTTGAGTGACCAGTGAGAGGGGGATTTTCTTGCATCCTTGCCTTAGTTTCATCAGCCCTTTAGGTCACTGGGGACGTCTCCATTGGGGTAAATCTTGATATACTCCTAAACAAAGGGGATTTCCTATTAAGTTGACAGTGATAGGTCACCCCCTATTACGCCAATCTTGCTTCACTTGCCTTGGGCTTTAGGCAAGTACAGATTGTGTGATAACATTTTGGCACCGTTGTCGGGGAACATCAAGTCAATTTTCCTCAAACGACACTTTTACTGTAAGCCTTTATCCAAAGCCTTTACCTCACAAAGCTTAACTGGCGACTCCACTGAGGGTGATTCCCTCTTTTCCCTTTGATGATCCCTAGAAGGATTATCTAGTGACTCCACTAATGACAAAACCAACCATGGATTCTCAATGGGACCCAGGTAATTTTAAGCCCTTAGATATGAGTGAAATCCTGGGTTACCCTCGACAAATGCCTCCAAGGTATGAAAATTGGCTCCCTAGATTCACTGGTAATGATGGGTTTAGAGTCGAAGATCACATGGATAATTTTTGGGCTTTCTTTCAACTCCACCCTATCAGTGATGATGTTGAAGATTTGGCAATGAAACTTTTCTCTGCCACTCTTCATGGCAAAGCTAGGAAATGGTATAATGATCTCCCTAATGCTAGCATCACATCTATGAGCCAGTTGGAAGAAACCTTTCTCAAGAAATTGGGTATTAAATTAGAAGATATCCACATGCTAATAAAAAGACTAGAGTACATGAAACAAACTAAGAACGAGACTGTCAAGGAATTCCATACCAGGTGTAAGAATTTGCTACACCAAATTCCTAGAAGCCATCACCCTGAAGACAAGTACCTCGCTTACCTCTATACCAATGCACTCTTAGTGAATTTAGGGTTTATCCTCAATAAAAAAGGGCCAAGAACAATCCAAGAAGCTTATCACATGGCTATACAAATCGAGGCAAATATCTCCGTGTTCAAGGGAGAACACCTCTTTACTCCAGAAACTAAAGTTGATGACCCCAAAGATACCTGAGATGCTCTTAGTTTGGAAAGATTAGTTTCCCTTGAAATATTTGTTAGTAAATTCCAGGAAAGAAGGGAACAAGTCATTGACAAACAAGAGGTTGAGGAGAAGGATCCTAATGAAGGTTTCCAATCCCATAAGGAAGAGAAAGAATTTACTCATGCTTCTACCGAAGATAATGAAGACTTGGTTGAAGAGCAAGAGCCTCAACATATCAAACATGATGATGAAGTATTAATGTGTGCTCCTCCCTCTGATGAAGCCATCAGAGATCCCATTCCTCCTGCACAAAAAGAAGAGGATGAGGTTAGTCACTTTCCTTTTGAGGTTTTTGACCATACCTGATTCTATGATTCAGAAGGTGAAGAAAAAAGGGAACCCTTTGACGAGCTACATACTCCATATTATGAAGTTGAAGATGTAAGGGGAAGCCATGAGGACGATGCACTAATACTTGCTCCTCCATTTGATAAAGTTATCCAAATATTCGAAGCTCTTGCACAGGAAGAAGTGAACACAGTTAGTTGTTTCCCTTTCCAAGATTTTGATGATGCCTTATTTTGTGATTTGGAAAGCAAAGAAGTGTTAGAGGAGCCTTTGGATGCTTTAATCCCTTCATGTTATGATGACATGGTTAATAACATTGAGGAGTTCATACATGTTTGGAAACGTAAATGGGATGTAATTGGTTATGATGGGGATCCTATTTACGACATAGAGGATCATTTCCAAATGTTGCCTTTACAGCTATCATATCAGGTCACTATTAATTCTGACATTTGACAACAAAGAAATGATATAGTTACAGACATCTCCAAGGGTGACCTAGTTCTATGCTCTCCTGATGATTTTCGGTCATACCTTGAGGATTTTGATGAGTATTCCTATGAGCACTTGGATTTATTCCGTGAAGAAGATTATCAACCACCATTGTGCTCAGATCTTGATAAGGGTGAGGACATTGCTTGCTTGAAGCAGGATACTTGTGACAAAGTTTTCCAGCCTCCTTCAATTACTTTACCTTGTTATGTCACCAAGGGTGTAGTTGGGAAACATGTCCCTTGTCTTGAGTTTTCTCTGGGGCAAAGCCTTCTTTTAGAATTCAAGGGTAGGTTGAATACCTTAAGAAGAAGTTTATTTTTTCAGCCTTTCAGCTTTCCTTTACAAAATTGCCAATCATCCTCTAGGTTCTTACTAGTCCTTTTCCAGACCTCGGGATGTGATGACGTCCAAGGTAGCTTATTTTCCGAAGGTTTATGGTCTTATGAAGCACTAACATCATTTTTTGTACTTGAAAGCTGCCATATTTTCTTTGTTGTCTTGTTCTGGGCAAGTACACTGCATTTTGTTGAATTTTCACTATGTTACGCTCAAGCATGAGGTTTATTTCATTTTTAGCATTTACTTGAACCATAAACAAATGCAGCTACACCATTCACAATTGCTTCAATAACCAAGATCACAAGAAGAGATACCATGCACAAGAACACAGGAAATATCCTGGGAAACCCTTCTCAACAAGGAAACAAAACCCAGCAATCCTTTGCTATATTCTCAAGAGAAAGACCTCCCACACCATAGACCTAGCACACAAAAGGGTGCTCTCCAAAATCAAGAAGCTAGCGCCCAAGAGAGGTGCGCACTTCAACCCTAGAAGATGCACTTGCTGAAATTCTGAAATTGCATGTGAATTGTGTGTTTCCTCAATGGGGAAATCACCTTTATATATACTAGACTGGACACATCAAAAGTGGTGTCTATTGGCACAACAGGGTCGGCCTCAATAACTCAAAATATAATTAATAATTACAATATTAATTATCTTTCACTTTATGGTGGGGCCGACATGTACCCTTTACATCACAATTAGGGTTACAGGTAAATCTTACTCTTAGACAATATAGCAAGGGATCTCACACACCCACTAGTGCTCAGCCACTAGGGACACGTCCACCTGTGCTCAGCCACAAGGACATCCTACTCAACAAATCTCTATCTCACTGAGTCTCACGAGAGAATCATCTGGAGTATCACATCGTCTCAACTCTCTAGCAAGGGATCTCACACACCCACTAGTGCTTAGCCACTAGGGGCACGTACACTTGTGCTCAGCCACAGGGACGTCCTACTCAACAGATCTCTATCTCACTGAGTCTCACAAGAGAATCATCTAGAGTATCATATCGTCTCAACTCTCTACACAGAGGAGAACGATACACCCATCACATGGGCACCTTCACCCCTCACAGGGGTACACACATCGTTTCATCTCAAACGACACACCCATCTCATGGGCATCCTCCCCACACAGGGGCACACAGTGTTCCATCTCAGTCTCAGAGAGGAACGACACACCCATCTCATGGGCACACGCAACTCATGGGCTCTCTCACAGGCCGACTCACTCAGTCTGTGTCCTGGAGGATGTCTCACAAAACTGTAATCATCAACACATTTTTCACTATTGCTTCATCCCTTAAAGACCTTAAGAACCTTTTGACTTGAGTGACCAGTGGGAGGGTGATTTTCTTGCATCCTTGTCTTAGTTTCATCATCCCTTTAGATCACTAGGGATGTCTCCCTTGGGGTAAATCTTGATATACTCCTAAATAGAAAGGGGTTTCATATTAAGGTGACAGTGATAGGTCACCTCCTGTTAGGCCAATCTTGCTTCACTTGCCTTGGGCTTTGGGCAAGTACAGATTGTGCGATAACAAACATAATTATGTAGACAAATTAGCTTAGGGTGGTCTGATATAAATAGACCACCCTCACTTGTCATTTTATCATCACATCTTCTCACCATTTGTGAGAGAACAAGTCTGAGTTTTTTGTTATTTTTGGGTTATTGGCTCTTTTCTCTCATGCGTTATCTCTTGGAGGTCAAGTGTGGATGCTTCTTTGCTGATTTTTTGATGGAATTGCTGCAATTAGGGTTTATTTTCATGGTATCTTGGAGAAGTAAGTAAATTTTCTGCAATTTTTTTCATGTTATCAATGTTTCATGGTAATTTTATTTGTTCATGCTTAAACCTTGCTTGGTAAAACCCTAAGAGAGCAGCATAAGTGCTTCATCCTCTCACAAGGTTAATTTTGTCCAAAATTTGTGAAGAAATCCTAACTAGGGTTAGACTCCTAAACTTCTAGCACTTTAGGATTTTGGCCCTAGACTCTTGATTGTGACCTAGTTGAAGTACTTAAAAAGGGAGAAATGGTTGCTAGAGCCCAAAAGTGCTTGCACTCTAGCAATCCTTCTCCTTAAGCCTTAAATCCCAAGGCCCAAATGTGCTAGCACCTTAGAGTTTAAGCCCTACCTCTTAAATCTGTGTTAGTTTCATCTCCAAACATATTGTATTGTTGTTGTAAAGACTCTATAGCCCTCAAAGGCACTAATCTCCAAGCTCTCTTATGGTGAAAGTGATCAACAAACTCTCTATTTTAATTCTCTCAAGCTTCCTACTAACTTTACTAACAGTAACTTAAGCTAATTTTCTAGTAAACGTGCTGCTGTTGCAAAGGTTTGCTACAGCCAGCTGATAACACTTAAAATTGCTGCACACACTCATCTAAAGGTGGCCTAAGAGACCCAGAAATTGCATCTAACAATTGGATAATGTTCTATTGAGTAAATGCTAAATTTTCCTGGTCAAATGTTGCAATTCTGAAGTGTAATCATTGCAGCTGTTATAATTATTTCATTGTTGTTGTACTACTGTCAATTGCTGCAATTTCATAACAGACATAATAATTTTCACTGTCTAGTGTCTTGGAGAGGTATTATTTGCATATTTGTACTTCGAAAACATTATATATATGCTATAAGTGTTCTTGTTCTGGGGAGGTACTCAAACATCTTATACCTCTTAGTTTTCCTTGACTTAGGTGATCAAGAAAAGGGGCGGTAAGCTTGGCTAACAAACTTGCTACTTTGATCCCTTGAGGTCATCGGGAAAGTCTCCCCTGTGGTGGACCTCCTCCCTCACTAAAACAAGGGGATTTCTTACTAATGTGACACTGGTAGGATTTCTTATAGTTACGCAGATTTGGGACTTGCGTTGGGGCTTTGAACAAGTGCAAATCTTGCAATAATAGTAAGCTCACCATCAAATCTCCAAATGACAAGAATCAAGATACTACCAATGGGAACACTTATTATACATAGCACGTCTAAACTGAAGCATTGCTAAAAATCTCACCATCACACATGCCATAAAAAAATGCTCATTTGACTTGTGTGCCTCTACGGAACAAGAATACATTGTTTGTTTTTCTGTACAAGCCCTCAAACTTGAACTACTAAAAATAGCATTTTCTCAAAATTGCATGCATGTCACATGCAAATGCAAACTGACAACAAACTCTGCATGTGATTGTAAAACAGCTAAATAAAGATAAGATAAGATAAGTTTATTAATGTCTAACAAATGACCAAAAGTAGGTCAACAAGACTTCTCAATACATAAGTGGCAATGCAAAGGCCACTACTGTAAAAGTAAGAATCCATGCTACTCTAAAACATCTAAGCACGACTACCACAATGCTAAGAAGAAAAAACACAATGCTTTGGAATCGGCTACAAAGGAAAGAGCCTCAATACTCCAAATGCCCATTGTCGAACCCCTGCACATACCCCACGTCATCTATGAAGCATAAAATATGGCATGTAGAGTATGCATGCATCCAACCAAATTTAGCTCCTGCCAACTAACGAATGTAAGAGTGAATCTCAAACTTAGCACCAATATTGAACATGGTGTAATTTCAGGTGCTAACAACTATGTTTATCATCATGTCCATAAATTAGGTTAAAAATTCATAGTACAATCTTAACATCCAAACACGAGTTCAAAAGAAGTGATTGTAGTACACACACCTCGAGGAGGGACATCGATAATACTCTCCAAGGCAATCTGATTCTCTTGATTACTTAGCAAATGTAGATATGCAATGACATATTTGATCTCCTATTCACAACAACATAAGAGTATTAGATAAGAGACAACCCCTAAAGCACAACATCGTTCAAAAATATGTCGTACTTTGCATTCAAATAAACCAAAAAGGCAACTGCATTTGTACATCAATAAATATATGATAAAATACAATAAACTGCTAGATAAACCAAAAATAATAATAACATATGTCAATCACCACAAATCGGAAAAATTAAAAAGATCATGGATAATCGTAAAGATACACTATGGATCTTTGAATGCTTGTAGCATTACAAACTACAACAAGTAGATAAGATAAGACAGGATAACTTATTAATGTCCGACAAATGACCACAAAAATAGGTCAAAGGGATTGTTGAGCACAATGATGTCATTACAAAGCAAGAGTAACGAAAGGTCTCCTATAAAGGCAAGATGCAGAAAGTAAAATGAGAATAAAATGAAACAAGGTAAAGTAGTAGAGAGTGAGATATATGTTGAGACATGAAGAACCCTCGACCTCGATGCTGATGCTTTTGTAGCTTCGAGAGGTATTCCCACAAGTAATCATGGTGTCAGGCATTTGGGAATCTTCGTTGGCACCAGATTACACTTTTGTTTCGGTGAAAACGCCCTTGGGATTAATATAGGGCTTCATGGGCTTACTGATCGGCTTTGTGGGCTTGTGTTGGGGCTTCACACCCACAAAGAGGAATTAAATATTCTAATTTAATGTTGAGTTTAGAAGGGGTTCCTAAACTCACTCATTAGACTCCTATATAAAGAGAGGAGATATTGTAACAATTCTCATTGTGTCATAATGGAGTTAGCATAAGTGAGTAAGCACTTGTGCTAGGAGCTTGGAAATTTCAGCAAGGTAAATTCTACAATTTTGGCAAATTTGGCCTAGGGTTTCTTGGGAATTTTGTTTTTGTTTCAGCCAAGGAAGCGATTTGGTTTTCAACCAAGAAAGGCCACACGTGTGAGGAGTGAGGAGAAGAAGGGTCGCACGTGTGAGGAACTAGCACAGCCGCAAATGTGAACAGCAGGAACAGTCGCACGTGTGGTACAGACATGTCCGTACAGTCACACGTGTGGTATGGACATGTTCGTACAGTCACACGTGTGACCAAAACATAACAATCGCACGTGTGGAGGGTTATCAGGATCGTACGTGTGAGATTTTTAGGCAGGTAACAGGTCTGTACAGGCTAACGTTAGCAGTCGTACGGCTGACGTCGGGAGACCGTACAGGTGACCTGTAGGAAATTTGCAAATTGGAATTTGTCCTGGGTAATTTGCTAATTTTTGTGATTTTCGGAGGACTGGGTTTGTCCTCAGTTTTGGTGAAATTGTGACAGCTAAGAGGGCTAATTTTTCCCTCATAAATTTCTGAATTTAACAAATTACAGAAAAAAATTGTGTCTCAAGTGCATTGATGATTTATCTCTGATCTTGATGTTTCCGCTACTGTAATTTTTTGTCAACAATTTCAATATAAATTGTTCAGTGATAACAGCTAGGGTTTACTTGGAAGTAATTTTCAGACCTGAAATTAGTTGCATATGAAAAATTGGCATGGTATCAGAGTTGAGGCTTTGAAGGAAGAGAGAGAGTCATCTCTTAAGACAGATTTGCTATTGCAAATTGGAGGTACAACAAAATTGTTATAGTAAATTTTTTGTTTTTGTTTTGGGTAGATCACAATGGTGAACACTTTGAAGATTGAGGACATGTTGGAAGGGGAAACTAACTTCCAGGCTTGGAAGGACGAGATTCTTTTTTTGTTGGAGGAGAATGACCTCAAAGAGTATCTTAAGGGTGTGGTTCCAAGTCCTATTGATCCGCAGGAATTGGCAACTTATAAGAATGAAGTGAAGGCCAAGCGGGTGTTGCTAGAATCCGTGAAGGATCACCTGATTCCTCACATTTATGAGAAGAGTTCTGCTAAGAAGATGTATGATGCTTTGGTGGGTCTGTACCAAATCCGAAATACAGGTCGGAAATTACATACCATGTGAAAATTCCAGGTCCTATCAACTTGCCTTCTTGGTCTGTCTTTGACCAAAAGAAGGCTCTTAGTTTCACTGTCTACTTGTTTAGTTTTCTGTTGTTTTATAACAGCCAACGGTTTGAATACTTTCAAGCTGATTTGTTACGGTTAGGTTTTCAATTTGGGTGCTCTAGCATGTCGTTTTTGTCATAAAAATTAGTACATGCAACTCAAATAAACATAACACACCTAATACATCATTTACAGTTGATTATGAACATATCTAAGAACTAATATCATGCATTTGTAGACACAGGTATTTTTGGTCAACATGACCCTGGACAAAACCCCCACCGGGGGAAAACCAGTTTGAGATCTATGTGTATATATGAAGAAAGCAAATGAAGGGTTACAGTAAACACAATACAAGATAGAACCTGATACAATAGCAACTCCAACAGAGAATATATACAAGCTCAAATCCACAGAATGCACCCCAGAATGGTGTGCCCCTCATGCAAACTGCCAGAACCACTGAATCTGCTCCAACTGCCAACTGTGATGTCAGATCGGAAAACCCCTCCACAGGAATGAAGCTCCAGTAGATGTCCTCACTTTACAACTGACCTCACGGAAATCTGATGGCTAGATATCCTACCAGGAATGAATCAGCCTGCCAAGCTAATGCGCCCCTCTCAAATGTAGAATAGCTCCAGTAAACAAATGAAGCAAGCTGCTCCAAGCCTCCCACAAGGAATGTTAGCGGCCTCCCTCACAAATCCTCATGCAACTGATCTCATCTCCATAGCTCAAGTGCTCCTCTCACAACAAGCAAAACTCTCCATGAAGAATGTGCCCTCCTTAGACCCTTTGCGCCCTCTTACACCAAAATTAGGAAACCTAGAAATGGATGGTGGAGATTCAATCTGATCAAGGGTTGAGATCTCCCCATGCATCCCTAAATCATAAACCCACTTTTGGGTTAAGTTTCCTAAGTCCACTTATGTCTCCAAATTCACCCCTTTGTGAATTAATAATCACTTTATGCCAAAAGTGACCAAATTTCACTTTAACCAAAGTCAAAGTGAAAATAGACAAAAGTACAAGGTACAAAGTGTCATGTCCTTCCCTCATGTGCTAAGGAGGTCAAAAGCACATGGGGAACACCTCCCAAGGTACAAATCTCAACACTTTGGTGGGTCTGTACCAAAGCCGGAATACAGGTCGGAAATTACATTTGAAGCACCAACTTCAGGTTGTTGAGATGTCCAGTTCGGACATAGTCGTTAGCTACCTTATGAGGATCACTCAAATTCGTGATTAGCTTGCAACCATTAGTTATACAGTTGAGGATGATAAGTTGGTGAATGTAGCACTGAAAGGTCTTCCTGGATCTTGGGAACCATTTATGCAGAGGATTTGTGCACGAGGGAAGTTGCCAAGATTTTATAGACTATGGACTGTGTTGTCGTCCTTATACACACTTGCAAACGTGGGCTAAGTCCAACCCACTTAGTGTGTCCTTGGAGGCACAATGCCTAGGTTCAAAGCCCACTGTCACCTCGACTTGAACCTCTTCCGTCTACGCTTACTCCTAGGGAAGCCAAGGGGGGTAGACCCTAGTTACTATGTGAAATTAAAAGTTAATTCTAGGAGTTGATTTTAGTTGATCAAAGGTTTGGGAATCTAGCCTATATGCAAAAACAACAATGCAAAGTGCAAGATTTTAAATGCAAAAGAAATCCTTTCCCTAAGGCAACTAAGACCAGTGCCTAAGATTCGGCAAGGGGTCAACTATGTTAAGGGGAGTTTAGATTTTACAAAGATTACAACCAAATTTACAAAGAATACTAGATACAAGATTTACAAATAAGACTAGATACAAAAGAATGAAAGAAACAACTATCTACCAAGTTAAAGTGTAAACTAAGAGATACAACAATGATACAATAGATACAAATTATACATTAATGAACAAGCAAGATACAAAGCAACTAACTTGAATGTGCAGGTAAAGAAAGATGCTCAAAGGAAAGTGCAACACAACACATCAAGCCAACTATCCCAAACAAAGAGTGCCTCTAAAGGATACGCAACTCAAAGGGGAAGTTTCACCGGCATACACAACCACAAGCTCCAAACAACGAAGATGCCTCCAAAGGATGCGCAACTTCAAGGGAGGAGACCAATTAAACCACAAAACAACGTCAACTCAAAATTAAACCTTGAAAAGAGGCATCCACGGGCTAATGCGCAACTTTAGTTCACCTAGTCAAACCCACAAAAATGCTTAAAGTAAAACTTGCATGTAGATGTAAAAGTAAAGTTCTTGCAAATGTAACTTAAGCATAAACCATAAAGATACCAATGTAGATCTCCCAAGGTTAAGTGGATCGATTAGGATTAGTTAAGTTGTTAATGTGAACAGCGAATCCTAGACTAAGTGACAACCCAAGAACTCTCTTCGCTTGTACCAAAAGAATTGTTGGGTGCTCAATAAGTGAGACAAACAAGGCCACACCCTAGCTCCACAAGTCAATCCGGGAACAAAAGAAATCCACAGGGAGGACACCTAGTGCCGTGAGACCGTCCCCGATCTAGCACCCCCCGCTTTTTCCTTAAGTTCCCTTTTTGTTGGCAAAGTTGAGACAGTGGTTGGTGACCTATTAAACTAGGTAGACTTTAGGCCCTAAGAGACTAAGGTAAATTGAGCTTAAGTTAGATTAGTTGAAGGTGATTGCAATGTAGTGCTTGTAGAGAGTGTGCTTCCAATGTAAATGAAAGTACTTGAAAGATAAAGACTTTGAAATGTAATGTACTTAAATGGAAATTGCAAAAAACTTGAAATGCTTGAAAGTAGATAACAAAATTAAACAATGCTTATAAAATTAAATTGCAAGACATAAAAGAAAGTACTTGAAAGATTATAACTTAAAAGCAAAGTACTTAAAAGTAAATGGAAAAGAAAGAGCAAGATAAGCACCATAAACTTGTTATGCCTCCATGGTCCTAAGCTAACATAAGTTGATTACTTCTAGATCTAGATTATTTTAAACCATTAAGCACATAAAGAAGTAAAAACCATATACTAGCCTAGCCTTATGATTTTGGGGGTTGGCTTAGCCAAGCTCACTCCAAGGTGTAGGCAAACATAAGAAAAAGAAAAGCTTGAAATGAAAACTAATCTAACAACCACAACAAGTGCACGAGATGGAGAACAAAGCCTTCCGCTTTTGTGCACAAGTGGGTGAATTAAAATAATGTTAAAAACTTGAAAGAAATCCTAGCCTTTCAACCTTGTCCTAATGATAAGTGGGGCAAACAACAAAAATAAATTGCCAAAACTTGAAAACAAATTCCTAGCCTTACGTTTTTTGGGGTTGACTTAGCCAAGCACTCACCAAGGTGTAGGCAACTTGTAAAAGAAAAATACAATGCAGAAAAATAATTACAATGAGAGCAGGCAAACCCTTGGAACTCCTTTGGGCTTGCTTACAATGTGTAGAATAGAAGAGAAAGAGAGGGTATTGGTTACCCAACTTTGGGAGGCTGATCTCTAGCTTTGTGTGGCCCCAAATAACCTCTTGGACACCTCCTTGGTCACTAACCTGCAAAAACCAGCATGCAAAAGCTTGTTGAAAATGCTGCAAAAGTGACACAAATATTAAGAAAAATTATGTTTTTTACACAGAAATTTTCTGCAGAAAATTACAGCAGGTATTTTGAATTTAAATGACCTCTTCAAAGTGTTAGTATGCCCAAAATATGAAAAGAAATTGCAGAAAAGTTGAAGAGGTGAAAATGGTTGGAAAATGGTATTTTCCAGATCTGAAAATGTCTTTCCCAACACTAGAAATGACCTGCAAAATGTTAGCAAGCTACAAGAAAGAGAGAGAGGTGAGCATATATGTCAAATCTACAAAATATTTTGGAAGATAAACAATATACTCAATGTAAATTAACAATAATACTATTGCTAACCTACCCAAGCAAAAGACTTTGATTGGGATCTCTACTCCAAGCAAATAGAATGTATAAACAAATAAAGAACAAGTCACCTCCCAAAATAGTAGATGCACAAAGAGGACCCTTCACACATCAATGGCCTCCAAAGCTTTTCTATTAATCCAAGTAGGAAGTTGTTGCAAATACTTGCAACAAGCTCCTCTCCAAAAGAAATGAGCAAGAGAGAAAGATGGGAGAGATGGGAGAAATTTGAGCATAGTAACGACAGCAAAAGAATTGGTGAAAAATGATGAGGGGAGGGGTTTCATTAATACTTGGAGAGCTAAAGCTACCCCTCTTGGATCTCTTCCAAGTGTCAAATCAAGAGCTAGAGTGATGATCTCAAGGAGGGGGGTGCAACTTTAGGGTTAGGGTTTTGGAATGTGAGTGAGGAATGAGTTGGCAAGCATTTGCTTGGTCAAAGGGGTGAGGTGGAGGCTCTAGGGAGGCGCACTAGGGGAGAGAGGGCCCACTTCCTTTTAATTTTTTGTTTTTCCATAGTTTACTCAAGGAGGGGGGCGCAACTTCCCTAGGGGGAACAACTTCCTCAAAATAGATGACTGATTCATCCATGAATTCATCCAGAATTTCCTCATGAACTTCCTCAGATTTTTCACTGTCAAGCTCAAGTTCATGGGGGTCTGGATATTCAATATAAGTCTCTGTGAAATTATCTTCTATGACCTCCAATTGATCTTCTATGGCCACAAATTGTTCATTCATGGCTTCACATGGTTCTTCCTGGGAAGGCTGCATGTTCTGAACTATTTTATTGATCTCCTTAATGGGATCTGATGGAGCATCAACCTCTATGTCTGAATTGATTGTTTTTATATTTGGAAGATTTTCCCTCCTCCATGTTTCAATAAAATTATCAACCAATTCATTGTGAATTTCCTGCTGACTACGCCCAAACAGATTCAAGAAGGCATGCAACAAATCCCGTATGGTCTTGAATGTGTTATCAGGTGAGTCATGAAACCAATCACTTGCCCGTTCACCACAAAGAGTAAAGACAAATAATCGCATTAGAACATC
>ML809358.1:222108-232140 GCA_009831015.1 Picea engelmannii
CATCCTCTACTTTGATGGGGCCTCGAAAGGGAACCCAGGCCAGGCTGGGGGAGGGGGCATCATTGAAGATCCCAGACAAGACAAAGCAACGCATTATGCCATTGGACTCGGCATAGAGTCTAACAACCGAGCCGAAGCCTTGGCTCTCTGGCAAGGTTTGAAATTGGCAATCAACCTCAGAATACAGGACTTGGCAATAATAGGTGACTCCAGAATAATCATACAGGCTATTATCAAGCGATCCACAACTCAAAGCATCCAGCTCAACAACCTCCTTGATAAAATCCACCTCCTATTAAGGAATTTGAACACCTATCACTGCTATCACGTTTTAAGGGACTTAAATCGAAATGTTGATAAAGAAGCCAACAAAGGCGTTCTATTGGAGGCTGGAGAGCTGTCAGTCAATGGCATCATTGAAAATGTGGAAATCCCATGACCCATCGCAGCTCACTGGCACTCTTCCAAGTGTTGGAACAGATGCTGAAACACAAATGTTGGAACACAGGTGCTGGAACACAAATGCTGGAACACAGATGCTCAAATACAGATGCTGGAACACAGATGCTGGAACACAGATGTTGAATCACAGTGCTGAAACAGAGCTGAAACAGATGCTGAAACACAGTGTTGTAACAGAGCTGGAACACAGTGCTGAAAAGAGATGGAACACAGATGTTGAAACACAGATGTTGGAACACAGATGCTGGAACACAGATGCTGAACCACAATGCTGAAACAGAGCTGGATCTTATGCTGAAACACAGTGATGTAACAGCTGAAACACAGTGTTGTTACATATGCTGGAACACAGTGCTGGAACAGTTGCTGAAACATAGTGTTGTTACATATGCTGAAACACAACGCTAGAACAGATGCTGGAACACAGTGATGGAAATTATGCTGAAACAGTATTGCATAACATTTTGTATTTTGATCTGTAGGCCCGAAGGAACTCGGGGCATTTTGTAACTGAATCTGTGGCTTTGCCACCCCTCTCATATAAACTATAACCGTTTTCGTCAAAAAAAAAAAAGAGTGTTGAGTATGCCACTTGGGGAGGCATCACTTTCTTTGATTCTTGAGTGTTTTTTTGTGATTGTAGCCAGTGAAGGCAGTCCAATAGAGTAAGTGCTATTGGGGCATGCTTGGAAAATTGTTGAACACTTACACTTCTTTGTATATTGTATATCTTGTAAATGGTGTAATAATTTGTAACACTTAGTATTCTTTTGTAACCTTGGGTTTTTGGGTAGTTTAACTTGATTTTACTTGTAATACTTTTGTAATAAACCACCCTCAAACATAGTTGACCCCATTGCCCAACCTTAGGCACTAGTCTTAATTGACTTAGGGAAAGGGCTGACTTTCATTTAGATTAGACTTGCACTTGCATTGATGCTTGTCATCATAGGCTGGTTTTCCCCTTTGGCCTATAACCAATTAAAACTAACTCCTAGAACTTTAACACTAAAATTAATCTAGTAACTAGGGACAACCCCTCTTGGCTTCCCTAGGAGTAAGCCTAGAAGGAAGAGGTTCCAGTCAAGGTGACAGTGTGGACTTGGAACCTAGACATTGTGTCTCCGAGGACACACTAAGTGAGTTGGACTTAGCTTACGCTAGCAAGTGTGTATTAGGACGGCAACAAGTACCACGTGGTAGCTTGTTAGGATTTTATATCCTAGGGAATCTTATGATTCCTGGGCAGATCCTGAAGGTCCGGTAAGGATGGTCTGTCAGAGTACCACAGATGTTGTTGTTGATACACCTGCCCCATTCTGTTGCCACATGTTGATGATGTTGTTGTTCCAGCTTCGTGTTGTTGATGATGTTGTTGATGATGTTGTTGTTCCGGCCTCATGTTGTGGATGATGTAGTTGTTCTAGCTTCATGCTATTTATGTTGATGTTTCAGCTTCATGCTGATGATGATGATGATGGTGATGATGTTACTCCAGCTCCATGTTGTAAACGATGATGATATTGATGATGAGAAAAACTTCCGATGATTTATAGATGTGCTAGTCAGTGTTCCAGATGTTGATGATGACGTTGCCCTCTCCTTCTCTCGATGATGTTGTATTGAGTCATGTCAGTAGAATACCCTTCTCGTTAAGGGGGGGTGTTGAAATATTGTAACTTCGAAGAATCATGTAATTATATTTGAGTTATTGTCTTATAGATCAAATCCCCTTTTGCGGATCGATCATGTCGGGTCCTGTATAAGATCAAATCCTCTTTTGTGGATTGGTCAAACCATATATATATGGTGGTATTTGTAAAGTCGACCCCTAGTGTTTATAAAGTGGTTTTAACTACTTCTAGAAGAAGTCGACCCTACCATGTGAAGAGATATAACCCTAGTGTGTCCTCAACTAGTATTTATATGTGAGGATGGTGCCTCACTTACACACTCTCATACTCACCCATCTAGTGTGCATATCTTGAAGGCAGTTGCAGCTGCAGGAGGAAGGAGAAGAGAGGCGCATGCTCAATCTCGGTTTATTCTTGGTGTTTTGGTCTTAGTCTTGGCATTGTATTGGCAATCTATTATTGAGGAAGTTTTGTTGGGTTTTCTCCCCCATGAGGCTTTCCCAGGATAAAATGTTGCGTACCTTGTGATTGTGTTTCTTTCAATGATCCTCTTTATGCTATTGTTTTGGAAATGCATTGAATGCTCATGTAATTTGGAAATAATCTAATAACAACACTAAAACTTAACACTAAGGAGGCACACTTTTGGAAGGGCCCTCATTTAAATTTATGCTTACTGAAATCAATTCATATCCTTGATTTAACATGTTAATAACAGCATACTCATGCCTCCACTTATTCATATTTCGAGCCCTCTTAAATATGGACCTTTGACTCCATCACCCTAACTAGATTGGCATTGGTCTACTCTTTCACCCACCAACTTCAAAGAATATTTTACATCATTTTCCTAAGGTTCCCCCCTTGTGCCAGAGAAGAGATAGCCTAAAGTGAGAGGAAGAGTTGTTGTGGTGACAATCGGCAACCTTCCTAAGTGCCACTAGGGTTGCACTTGGTTTTGGGACTATGAATATCTTTGAGTGCAAGTCTAGAGTAACAAATTGGCATCGTTGTCAAGGACAAAGTCAGCTCTCAATATCCAATACATGGCTACAATAATTTGATGAGGGTATTTCTTTGAAGATCTTATTCTCATGTAGTGACACAACAAAGGAAAGAAGCCATGTTCCCAGAGATCTTGAACTTAATCCTTGTAGAGGAAAGGGAATCCAATGCTATGTTGTGGGGGAGCGCCCCCCCCCCCTCCTCCCCCACTCCCAAAGGGAGCATTCAGAAAGCGCGCTCCCACATGCACTTCCTGAACACTCCCATCTGGGAGCGATTTCAGAGAGCGCGCTCCTGGGGGGGAAAGATCGCTCCCTGCCAAATAACCTCTTAATAGACCCCTTCAAGTGTGAAAAGATGCCAAATGAAGTAGGGCGCTTCTTCAACAAACTGCCAAGTGTAATAAATAGGGTCAACAAGCCACTTGAATGGTTAAATCATCCTCAACATGTGTGCACAAAGGTTTATAAACATAGTCCACCTCTAATAATCCTTGAATGATTGAATCACCATGAACATGTGTGCCAATGAGGGGGTGCACTCCATCAAAATATTGTACCATGCAAATAAAAGATGTTCTCCCTAGCAAAACCCCTCCATGATACCAACAAAACATAAAGCCCAACCTAGGGTGCATCGCCACCAAGGGATCATTACATCAAAATGCATCATCCAACCTTAGGAAAAGGCTAAATTACTAAAATATATGTAGTGCCCCCCTTTTCTAATTTAGACTTAGAAAAAAAGTACATCGACAAGGGTACTACCATCATCAGACATATTTCCCTCTAGGTGATGTCTAGAAAATCCCACAAAGGAAACATGCATCACCCCACTTAGAAACATCACAGAAGAAAGTGACATAAGAAAGTGCTAGCTCCATCCAATCATCAAGTACGCCCCCCATCACACATCCAACACAGGAGAAACATGTAGAACACCCCCTCCTAGTGACAAACAACCATCATAACATCAACTTATCTAGTCACTAGGATGCTCCATGTAGAAAATAACACATTTTTATCTAGCCACATTTTTATGATTGATGTTATATGTGTACTAAATGGTTGATGCTTTAATGATCATCACTAATCCAATAGTCAAATGATCTTATATCTATGTTTTCATGTTTTTTGCAATTGATTCGACATTCTGCATGTTTTTTTATATATATGCATTAAAATATATTAAAATATGTGTTATATAAAAAGCTCTCCTGAAAAACTCCCGCTCCAGGATATATTTGAAAATTGCGCTTCCTGTTCCCACTCCCCACTCCCAACAGCCTCGATTGATCCATTGGGCTTGAAGTCATCTAAAGACTCATCTAATGACTCCACTGACAATGAAAATAAGGTATGAGAGTTGAATGTTTTCCAAATTTCATATTAGCTTGAAGATTTGAAGTAAAGAAGTATGGTATCATGGATGAAAGAATGGTTTGATGCCAAATATTTTGCCCCATAGGATTTCTCAATTATTCCAAGATATCCAAATGGGCTCCCTCCTCCAATATGATACAAGCGTGTTCCAATTTCCAAAGCTCCATGGACACCCTCATCTAGCTACACGACATGTTACATCTTTCATTGAACGTGTTTCGGATCTCAATGTTATCCACAAGGATGTCAGGATGAGGATGTTTGTACTTTCAAAGATTATGCATTAAAATGGTTTCATCATCGTAGCCAGAGGAGATATCTTCATTGTCAGGTTTGATCAAAGCATTTCATAGGCTTTGGAATCCTAGTTATGCAGAAGAAGAACAAGTTGAAGGATCACATGATGCATTTGTTATGATTGAGATTTTCCACGGCATGAGAAGAAAGGATCTCAATGTTATCCACAAGGATGTCAGGATGAGGATGTTTGTACTTTGAAAGATTATGCATTAAAATGGTTTCATCATCGTAGCCAGAGGAGATATCTTCATTGTTAGGTTTGATCAAAGCATTTCATAGGCTTTGGAATCCTAGTTATGAAGAAGAAGAACAGGTTGAAGGATCACATGATGCATTTGTTATGATTGAGATTTTCCACGGCATGAGAAGAAAGTTTGATGATTTAGTGCTTGCATTTCACAGTAACCCTTCTAATCTTTTGTTTGCCAAAGGCAAAGACAAATATGAGGCAATAAACTCATTGGTTTCTATAATAGAAGAGAAATGCTTGAAGTCGAGCCATATAAAGCATGAAGATAAGCCTTGGGAGAATTCTTCGGTAATGGATCAACCTATTATTTTCTCAAATGAGTTATTAACCCTTGACATTACAAATAGCGAATAGGAGGATCAAGCTCTTGAAAATCTTGTTACACCTCAAGAAGAAGAATATATTGCCGATTCAAAGAATGAAGAGTTGGAGAGAAATATGATGGCATTTCATGAGGATGGCCAGCTTTCTCCTTCATCCGATGAGCCACTTGTACATGAGTTTTCAGATCCAAGTGAGGGGAAGTGTATGAAATTGTTGAAGACCTTTTGTCCCTCATGAAGATCTTAGTGAAGAAGACTCTATTGAAGGCTATGCATTTCATCTTGTTCCAAAAAACGCATTTTGTGATGATGATGTACACTTGCATGAGACCATGCCAACAGCAATCATCATGAATTCCGAGGAGGACAGGGGTTTGGTAAGTTATGGTGACTTTTCTCTACAAATTTTTGAAGAATTGAAAGCGATAGATCTTGTAGAGAAACCTTTGGACAATGAAAACAATGCAAGTGCTTCTGTTAGCTCATGTGATGAGGAAGATGTGAGCACTCTTTTTGTGATTGGGAGACATAGATGGGATGTGGAATATTGGTCTGTCCATGAAAATCCCATTTATACACAAACAATGAGATCTTAATGGAAAAAAACCTGAATTGGAACTTTCCACTTTCAATCACCATTGGGAGTCATTTCATGGTGCATGAATAAGACATTGTAGGTCTTATTTCCTTGGGTCTAGGGAAGCAAAAAGATGTTGAGGTATGTGATGCACTTTTTATTGTTGATCAACATCCTGGTGTCCTCATCAATGGGGGTGATTCTTTGCAACATAAAGAGCATTTTCATAAAATTACATCTGCAGAAATTTTCAGCCATTGATATCTTCAGCTTGTATCTCTGATATGCACAAAAAATCAGCAAGGGGAAGTATTTTCAGGACTGCAACATGTTTGGGACAGTGGCATGCACAATCCTTGGTATATCACAGAAATTCTAGCATTCTAATCAAACCCTAAACCATGCGCTGATTTATTTTTCCAGATCTGATTTTTCATGGGATGCATCTTGTGGTGATCCAATAAAGGACAGCGAAAACGGGCAGCAAAGTTTTTTCATATTTATATTAGAACCGCCTTCAAAACCCTTGTTGGTTGAGCATATAACAAGTGATTTTCATGACAGCCAAGGAGAACAAATATTGGAGCATGTAGATCAGCTTTTGGAGAAGCATATGGTGGTTCATGTAGATGATTTGTGGCTTGATGATGGGCTTCCCTATAGATATGTCAGAGACGATGATGACACCAGCCCTATCCAAAATTGGATAGAGAAAGCATGTAGTGGCACATGCTTACCTTTGGATGATGTTGATGTTTACCTCCATCTTCAAGAGCTCACTTCAATGTTCAGCCATACAGTGACCAAGATTTCAACCTATGATTACACGATGTTTGATGTGGCCTCGTTTTGCTTTGTCACCAAACACAAAGGGAGGTTTCATGTTATTGATGAGATTATACAATAGTTACATTGGCTCTATGATTTCACCTAGCATTTGCATTTTCCTATGGTAGAGTAGGGTAGGAAGAATAAGCTCGATGTCTGTGAGCATTAGGTTTCGTTTATGATATGTTCCCTTTAGCATCTCGGTTGATGCATTATTTGAAGAACCACTTGAGAGTCAATAGTTAGATATAAGAACTCTTGAGTTTCTTTGTAAAAAGTTTGAATTGAAGACTTGCACTAGAGGTAACGGAGATGTGAATGTTGGGATCCATCATGTCACCTATTTCTAGCTTTCTATCTTCTTGGCAGGTATATGTTGCATATCAGAAACCCTCAAGGATTCTAGAGTTCTATTGCACCCAGCAGGAGTGTATAGTCCCCATGCAGAAAGTGTTGTTAGCCCCTAATGAGGCATGCAGACTTGAGCGCCAAGGCTAAAAGACCATGATATCATGATGGATGTTGCTTTAGAAGGTCCTTCTACATATTTTGATGCATATTCTTTCATCAAGGAGCACCTTTTAAGGCATTTCACATTCCACAAGGTAAAAGTTCATATTTGGAGGGATAATTAAAATATAGACCTCCGGCACACTTCCAAGAAAAGGGAGAAGCTTCTAGAAGGATGGCTTGCATTAGGACAAAAAGGCTTCTAAAAGGAACACCCTATCTTACCAGGTGATAAATGGTATCTATGCATGATTCAAGGAAGGAATCATGGAGGATTGTGAGGGGCACTCCAACAAGAGAATGCTATTATGAATTTTAAGTTATAGTTTATGAAGGGTTCTAGATGCTTCTAAAAATATTTTAATGGAGGCTTCTAGGAGGTTATTTGAAATAAATTATTACAAGAAAATATGGAGGACGAACCTCTTGGGGTTTCTAAATAATAGTTTATTGGAAAATTTTAGAGGAGCGCTTTTCC
Source organism: Picea engelmannii (assembly GCA_009831015.1). Classification (NCBI taxonomy): domain Eukaryota; kingdom Viridiplantae; phylum Streptophyta; class Pinopsida; order Pinales; family Pinaceae; genus Picea; species Picea engelmannii. The sequence goes on from ML809358.1 coordinate 229,858, forward strand.
CTAGAGACTTCTATAGTTTTCCTTATACTATAAAGGCTTCTAGTATTTACTGTTAGACTATGATTGTCGTTAGACCAAAACCCGTAGGCATTAGTCTCTGCCACAATCGTCGGAGTTAGGATCCACAAGGGCGGATTAACCCATGTTGCAAAACTTGCAGGAAACGTTGAACCCAATGTCCAACAATCTCCCCCCCAGCGCATGTGTAATGCCCCTTTCCAAATAGGAGCTCCAGAGAGGAGGCTTAATGGTCTAAACCACCCTGTTAGACTATAGCCAGGGCCAAAGAGGGGTAAACAGGGTTACTAGAGGTCACTCCAGTCACAGGTGTTATATTCGGAAAGTGACGTTGAGCTAAAAAGGGTTAAAAGCGCTTTTAAGTCATTATGAGCTAAATATAGAAGTCAACAGTGAATTAGGGTTTCAACAGTGATTTAGGGTTTTGGAAGTCAACAGTGAATTAGGGTTTCGGCAAGATTTAGTATTTTGGAAAGCTATAAAGGAAGGGTCAACGACCTAATTCATCATTATGCAGATTATGACTTGTCATTGAGGAGAAGAGGCACATCTCAGGAGAGATAGTTCAGTGTATTCCAGGAGGAAGACACCAGTTGGCTGATTTTGGTGTTGAAAGACACACCCTATTCACCGGGAAGATCATCCAGGTCTTCCATCATTCTTCATTGATTCCGCAATGCTCCCATATTCCGTGTATTATCTTCTAGTTGCTTATTTGTATTCCGGCTAAGATCCTTTTGTCTTTTGATCTAGCCGAGTGTTGTTATTTTATTCAGCCGCAGTTGCTTATTTGTATTCCGGCTAAGATCCTTTGTCTGTTAATCTAGTCGAGTATTGTCAGTTTATTCAGCCGCATTCGGCCATTTTGTAATCCACAGAGATATCATAATACAAACTTTGCAGTCCTTTGTCGCGTTTATTATTTGTATGATCATTTATATGTTGTAAACCTTTGATCATACACACACATTAGTAGTGTTTCCTAGACTAGCCAAGTCAGGAACATTACAGTTGTATCAAAGCTTTAGTCCTGCCAGCCTGTGACTAAAGACAATGAGTGCAGCAGAAGACCCAGAGGGCCGTGAACACGTAGGTGACGAATATGTCACTTACAACAGGCATCAGGAAAGAAGGCATAGGCCTGATTTTCCCCCTTTTCCTCCTAGCTCAAAGGAGGAGGAAGAGGCACACAGAGAAGCAGAGAGAAGGGCAAAGCGTGAGGCTGAGTGCGAGGCAAAGAGGATGCTAGGAGACAGATATGAGCGGCCAGAGGGCAGTGGCAAGGCCCCCGTAGATCCAGAGGCAGCTTTCATGCAGGTTATCAACGATATGTTAGCTAGTCAACAGACCATGTCTCAGTCCTTGGCACAGGTGGTTGATAGATTGGCTAGAGTGGGCACCCCAGATACACAAGTCCCACATGCAGCACAAGGGAACTCGGGAGCAGGCAGTAGACCCCCGTCACCCTCTCGCACATACACCTCTGCGAGTAGGATTCCCAGACCCTTGTTTCCCAGTTTCCAGAGGGCACCCCCGTTAGCAGCACCGCCACCGATAACACAGAGGCCACCCACTCATGCCGACGACATTGCAGAGTATAAGAGGGAGTATGCAGCATTGGGTCGTGACTTCCATCAGGACATGACCTTAGTCGAGTACTGTGGACTCAGACTCAAGAACCGCCCCAGAGAGCCACAGTGGGGAGGACCACAACAGCAGCAGGGGCATAACCTCGATTTCATCCAAAAAGTTGGGAAACTCACCATCCCTTCTTTCAATGGATCGTCCAAATACACCGCCAGAGCTTGGGTACAGAAGCTAGACACATATTACAAGCTCAACCAGATGACCGAGACAAAGGCCATCAGTTTCGTGACCTTACACTTGGAAGATGAGGCACACAAGTGGTGGTATCATGGACTGGTGACATTGGGTCACAGTCGCATCACCTCCTATAGGGAGTTTACAGATAGGCTCATGGACAGGTTTGACAGGAAGGATCCCGAGATACACTTCAAAGATCTAGCCCAGTTGAGACAAACTGGCACAGCAGAGGCATTCATCACAGAGTTTCAGCGGGTAGCCATGGCAGTGACAGATATATCAGAGCCCAAGATGATCATGCTATTCACAGAAGGACTTACAGAGCCTTTGAGAGGATGGGTGAAGGCATACAGGCCTCCCACTTTGCAGGATGCCATCCTTCGCACTCGAGATCTGGCAGACTCAGTGCCAAAGACTAAAACTTTCTCCAAACCATTTGTG
>ML809358.1:240863-269437 GCA_009831015.1 Picea engelmannii
TTGGTTATGGTTTGGACTTTTTGCTTGGTATGCTAGCTCTGGAGAGTGGTACGTTACCTTTATTGTCTTTTGGATCTAGGGTTTGCTTCTGGAATTATTCTCTCTATCAAGGTTAAGGTGCTCAAGGGCGGCTTCGGCCTATGGTTGGGTGACAATATTGCTATATTGTCTATGGTTAAACGAGCACACCTAATATTTCTAACAGTTATGACCCTTAGTTGGGATGTACTACTTCATTTATTACTATTATTAGTATTATTACTATATACTTTATATTTGTTACATTACCTATCCCTTCAAAGATGTTTTGTCCTCAAACCATGACTTCGCAAATGAGAACTCTCTTCCTTTTATAGAGCTTCTCCTTAAATATTTTACAATAAAATATTAATGAGTAATTCAAGATCCATTAACCTTCTAGATAAGATAAGATAAGATAAGCAAATCTAACCTATATAAAGAAGAGTCCAAAACCTAAATCATGAGAACATGAAGAAGTGAAACAAAGCAATGATGCAAATACATGCAAGTGCAATGGGGATATGAAGGTCGAGAGTTATTAGCCCTCCTAGGGTGATGTCTTGCCTAGGGGGGCGATCAACATCCCTTGAAGCCCTCTCTCCTAACATCCAAGGAAGATATAGAAATAATAATATAAAATAAGTAAAGAAGGTCTAGAAGCCTCTAAAAATATAAACAAAGCAAGTGCAAGGGGGATCTGAAGGTCGAGAGTTATTAGCCCTCCTGGGGTGATGTCTCGCCTAGGGGGCGATCAACATCCCTTGAAGCCCTCTCTCCTAACATCCAAGGAAGATATAGAAATAATAATATAAAATAAGTAAATAAGGTCTAGAAGCCTCTAAAAAATAAGGTTGATTCAGTCTTTGCTACCACATGTGTCACCTTCATAGCTTGTGCATTCTCCAAGAATGACCATCTAGTAGCTTCCTCTTTCCAAAATAGCAATAGAACTCAAGAAAAGGTGGAGTGCTCCATTAGAAATGGTCAAATATGGCTAGGGTTTTGAGGGGGCAAATTTGAAATCGCCATAACTCTCTCAATATTCATCGGAATCTCCATTATGATCACATTTGGAAATGCCACGGCCACTTTGCATCTACTAGTATCGGTCTAGCTACAATCTGGACACTGTGTCAAAATATATCCACTTTGTTGATATTATGGTAGCTGCGGGAGGTATCAACCTCCATGTGTAACCTCTGACTAGAATAGAATATTTCGAAAGCTAGAGAAACCCTAAACAGATATGTAAAAACCCTAGAAGACAAATCGACTCAGTAAAAGAATTAATATTAAAGTATTAGCCTCTAAAAGGACAAGTCGGCCCAGACAGGTGACAAGAACCACTACAAATAGAGGGCGCTTGAGCTCATTTGTTCTCACTCACCTCACTCACTTTCTCAAGTCTAGCGCAAGTTTGGAGTTGCGGCTGCAAGGATGGAAGGTGGATCCTCTAGGATGATTCTTGGTCTCTCTCTCTAGCGCTATCTAGCCTAAGATATGTGCCTTACCTTCTAGCATCTCTTGGTGGTATTCTTGGTGACATTCTTGGTGGTATTCTGATATTCTTGGTGGTATTCTTGGTATGTGCAATTGCAATTGCAACTGCAACTGCTGCAGTTGTGTATTGTTCTTATTTTGTGGCTTTGGGACTTTCTATCTTGTGAGCTAACTTTGGAGAAAGATGCGCTCTCTTGGTTATCTATTGGTTCTAGTGCAGCTTCTGGAATCATTCTATGTAGCAAAGGTTATGGTGCTCGAGGGTGGCTGCATGCCTATGGTTGGGTGATATTTGTGATATTGTCTATGGTAAAACGAGCACATCGAAATATTATAACAGGTTATGGGCTCACACTACCTTCATAACAGTCTAACCACTAGAAGGTAGAGCGGGAGTTCTTTGTCAAGCTCGTTATAGCACCAGTTGCAGCTGCAACTAGGATTTCTGATTTTTGCAGCGGCAGCAAACCCTAATCTAATTCTTGGGCACTTTCAGTGAAGCATTGGACCTAATTTTTGGATACTCTAGTGCGCCCTATCATAGCGCACCCTCTGGTGCCCTCAGCCAACAAAAACGTCAAGTTTGAGTTTTTGGGTCAAGGTCAAAAAGTTGATTTTGTGGTCAAAGTTGAAATTTCAGAGTTTCTAGCTTGGTCTAATCATTGAACCTTTTTATTCAGTTTCTAACCTCTTCTTGTTAAGATGGTGTCTAGTTTCAGATCAGAAGACAAGATGAACAATGCTGCAAATTTCAAAGGTATGCACTTGTATATGCTTTTCAAGTTATATGATATATCATCTAGCAAAGCATGAGTGTGTTTGCAGAAAATGTACAAAGAGAACTTGTCCAAGCAATGATTTTGGATTTAGTACATTCAAAGGAACAAACAGTTGAGGCTCCAGGTTCCAGGTTTGATTGATCAAATTGTTAAGTTTCAATTTGCACATATCAAATTTGATAGTTGCTATAGTACTAGTAAACACTATAGTTGTGACAACAATCTTTTAAAGGTTCTATTACTGCTAGGTATACTTGGTTGCATGTAAGTACTATTGATATAGATGCTTATTTCACTTGTTTGATGAACTAACATCTCCTCTAGGAGATCTTTCTTGTTCCTGGGCAGGTCACCTTGGTAACTCTATGATGACTACCATCCTTGTTACCATAGATATGTTCTTATGAAAATGCTATTGGAAATACTTTTTCTCTTGTTGTTTTTGTTCCAGGAAGGTCACAGACGATAGCTCTGAGAAGGAGTTACAATGACAGTTGCAAACATGGAGCAGATGACTCCATCAAGTGGTGAGGCAAGTGATCTCACCAAGTACCAAATTCTAAAGGAAGTGTGGTAAGCAAAAGGATTTTTGAACATCGTTCACTCAGATGTGTGTGGACCAAATGTCAACCTCCTCACTAAGTGGGAGAGTACACCACAGATGATTTCAAGACATTCTACAGAGAGGTCGGGATTAGGAGGGAGCTCACTACTCCCTACAATCCTCAATAGAATGGTGTAGCAGAAAGAAAGAACCGATCCATTGAAGAATCTATCAAGGCAATGATGAATGACTAGAATCTATCCATGTTTCTATAAGGAGAAGCAGCTATGACAGTCGTATATGTTCAGAATAGAAGTCCTCATCATATATTGAAGAACATGACTCCAGAAGAAGCTTTCTCCGAAAAGAAGCCAAGTGTTAAACACTTGAGGATCTTTGGTTGTCAGTCAAGAAGAGAGAATGGAAGGAAGCTATGATTGAAGAATATCAATCCATCATGAAAAAAGATGTTTGGGAAACCATACCTAGACCTGAAGGAAGGTTTGTAGTCACTTCAAAATGGGTTTACAAGATAAAGCATGCAGTAGATGGGAGTATCGATAAATACAAGGCAAGATTTGTGGCTAGAGGGTTCTCCAAGTAGGAGGGAGAAGACTATGATAAGATGTTTGCTCCAGTTTCCAGATATACCTCTATTGGAGCCATCATATTTCTTGCAACATCCATGGGTTGGAGTTTACATCAAATGGATGTAAAGACCACCATTCTCGATGGAGTAATTGAGGAAGTAGTATATGTTAGCTTTTTAGCTCGGGAGGTACTCCGCATGTTTTGTCTTGTATGCGGATGTTACCTCATGTTTACACTACCAGGCACTTAACTTTGTAATAGGTTTTTATAAAGTTGTAAAGTGGTTCTTTTATTAAAGTGACTTTTTAATAAAGTGTACCTTTTAATTTTAAAGTGACTTTATTTTCATAAAGCACTTATGTAATAAAGTGAAATCACTTTAATATTTCAAGTGATTCATTTTGGAGGAAACGGATCATGACACTTGATCTTGAAAAAGGCAAGATTTAATCTTGGCCTTTGGATTTAGGGTTGGGGAAGGTGAAAAGACACTTTTGAGGGAAAATGTCATTTTCAGATTTATAAAAGAATGCATTGGGTAGTGTGCAAGACACATTGAGAAGAGGAGCATGAGAGATTTCTGAGTAAGCTTGAGAGAGAAAAGTGAGTAGCAAGAAGGGCACGATTCCCAAGAGAGCTAGGGCGCAAATCCCAAGGAGGCATTTTCTGTTTTTATTTGCTGCAGTGTTATTTGTTGGGAGAGGTCATACTGTACATATCCGTACAGCAGCAGATTTGAGGCACGAAAATCAAGGCAAGTTTGGGCACGGTTTTCAAGGCATCCCTTGAAGAATTTTATGAAGGAGGATGGTCGTACAAGAGGCAAGGTACAATTGCCTGTTGTGGCACGAATTTCAAGGTGCCAATTTTCAGCAAATCCATACAGTTGTACGAACTATGGCACGGTTTTCAAGGCTTATTTGTGGGGGATTGTTTTGTGTTGTAAGTGGTTTTTCTCTTGGTTGGAAAAGTCTTATTGTTGTTGTTATGTACTTTCCTAAAGCTGAATAATAATATCTCTCTCTCTCTCGTCGGGTTTCCCCACATTGTGGTTTTCCTTGGCTTTTGCCTAAATTTCTGAGTTTTATGGGTTGTTGTCCATTGTGTTTATTTCCGCTGCATTTTTGCTTAGCAATGTGTATTTCTGCTTATGGTAATTTCTGAATGTGGGTTTGAGGCATTTCGGAAGTTTATCAAGACAGTTATCTCTAGGTTGCTAAGTGTTTGACAAAATATTAGCTTGTTGATTTTTGTCATTAAAAATCTACATGGTATCAGAGCTTTGTCTCTGAGTGACAGTGGGCAGTGTGATTTTTGGACAAAGTTGAAGAGGGAAAGGGTGTGATTGCTTTCCTTGAGTTGTGACAGGGAATATGGCCGCAAGCATTAGATATAAGGATCAATTGGATGGCATTTCCAACTATTTGCAGTGGAAGGTCCAACTGTCAACTGTTCTCAAGGAGAACAAAATTTATAACTATGTCAACTCTGTTGTGGAAGCTCCCGCAACAGATCATGTTGCTTTGGAGTTGCATGAGATCAAGGAAGCCAAGGCTCAGAGGATTATTCTGGATGGGGTGAAGGATCACCTGATCCCACACTTGGCTGAGAAAAAGACTGCCAAGGAGATGTGGGATGCACTTAAAAACTTGTTTGAGGAGAAGAAAGAGAACCGCAAGATGGCTTTGAAGGCTAAGCTGCATGATACCAAGATGGGGCTAAGGAGGAGAGTGTATCTTCTTATCTTACCCGGATGGCTCAAGTAAAAGATGAGTTGGTTGTTGTTGGAGAGGTCATTACGGATTCTAAGTTGGTGAGGATAGCCTTAAATGGCTTCACCAAAGATTGGGAAGTCTTCGTGAAATGTGTGGTGGGACGTGAGCATCTACCAGATTGGAGCAAACTGTGGGATGATTTCACTCGGGAGGAGATCTAAGAAAAATCTCAGAGCAATGAACAGAAGACAGACGGAGTTGATGAGAATGTTGCTCTTACTGCAAAGAGCAAGAAGAAAGGAAGTTTCGGAAGGGACTTGAGTAAAGTCAGATGCTATTGTTGTAACCAGTTGAGGCACCTTGCCTCTCGTTGTCCTGAGAGGAAGAAGAAGACGAAATCAGAGGGGCCTGACACAACTGCTACAGCAACCATGGAGGACTTTGCTTCAAAGTACGACAGGGAATTTTCTTTGGTAACCCTAGTTTCCACTGTCGGCAGCGAAGGATTTGGAGGTGATATCAGATGGATTGTAGATAGTGAAGCCTCTAGCCACATGACGGGAATCTAGCGAGTATTCCTAGATTTCACAAAGATTGGTCCTGGCCGACAAGTGGTATGGCGAGAGTTGTACGTGGAGTTGGGAATGTTAGATTCCAACTCGAGTTTGGGGGACTCTTGGAGTTTGATGGAGTTCTCTTTGTTCCAGGGTTGAGGGTTAACTTGCTCTCAGTCTCAGCCTTGGAGGATGTAGGATATTGCGTGTTGTTCAAGAGGGAACATGTCTTTATCTACAGGCAGGGAGTGGACTCGGTAGAGTTGCAGTTGATCGGTAACCGGGTGGACAGGTTGTATATGTTGAGAGGACAACCTTCAGTGTACGATTCAGTGTCGGATGAGGAGCGTGAGGAGGCTTTTGAGACTGAGGTGGCGCCAAGGATTCAGTCTTGCATTCCGAGAGAAGAGAGCGAGTCTCTTTTGAGCACTGGCAGAAGGCTCAGCCAGGTTGATCGAATCAATGCTCAGGATGAAGTGAGCTCAGGGTTCCAGGATGTTGCCAGGAGAAGATCTTCTAGTTCAAGTTTTGTGCAGGTGATGAGGATGGCTCCAGGTTCAGAGGGAGCTCCTATAGAGCGCAGTGTGATGGAACCAGATGATAGTGGTGGCAGCGAGTACTTCCCTCGCTAAGAGGGAGTGTTAGCTTTTTAGCTAGAGTGGTACTCTGCATGTTTTGTCTTGTATGCGGATGTTACCTCATGTTTACACTACCAGGCACTTAACTTTGTAATAGGTTTTTATAAAGTTGTAAAGTGATTCTTTTATTAAAGTGACTTTTTAATAAAGTGTACCTTATAATTTTAAAGTGACTTTATTTTCATAAAGCACTTATGTAATAAAGTGAAATCACTTTAATATTTCAAGTGATTCATTTTGGAGGAAATGGATCATGACCCTTGATCTTGAAAAAGGCAAGATCTAATCTTGGCCTTTGGATTTAGGGTGCGGAAGGTGAAAAGACACTTTGGAGGGAAAATGTCATTTTCAGATTTATAAAAGAATGCATTGGGTAGTGTGCAAGACACATTGAGAAGAGTAACATGAGAGATTTCTGAGTAAGCTTGAGAGAGGAAAGTGAGTAGCAAGAAGGGCATGATTCCCAAGAGAGCTAAGGCACAAATCCCAAGGAGGCATTTTCTGTTTTTATTTGCTGCAGTGTTATTTGTTGGGACAGGCCGTACTGTACGGATCTGTACAGGTCGTACAGCAGCATATTTGAGGCACAGAAACCGAGGCAAGTTTGGGCATGGTTTTCGAGGCAGCCCTTGAAGAATTTTCTGAAGGAGGACGGTCATACAAGAGGCAAGGTACAATTGTTTGTTGTGGCACGAATTTCGAGGTGCCAACTTTCATCAAATCCATATAGTTGTATGGACTGTGGCACGGTTTTCAAGGCAGATTTGTGGGGGATTGTTTTGTGCTGTAAGTGGTTTTTCTTTTGGCTGGAAAAGTGTTATTGTTGTTGTTATGTACTTTCCTGAAGCTGAATAATAATATATCTCTCTCTCTCGTTGGGTTTCCCCACATTAGGGTTTTCCCTAGCTTTTGCCTAAATTTCTTAGTTTTATGGGTTGTTGTCCATTGTGTTTATTTCCGCTGCATTTTTGCTTAGCAATGTGTATTTCTGCTTATGGTAATTTCTTAATGTGGGTTTGAGGCATTTTGGAAGTTTATGAAGACAATTATCTCTAGGTTGCTTAGTGTTTGACAAAATATTACCTTGCTGATTTTTGTCATTAAAAATCTACAATATACATAGAGCAACCTCAAGGTTTTGAGGTACACCCGATAGAAACCCATGTATGCAAATTAAAGAAGGCTTTGTATGGACTCAAGCAAGCTCCAAGAGCTTGGTATCCACATATTGACTGTTACTTGACGAGACTTGGATTTTCCAAGAGCTATGCTGATCCATATTCTTATTACAAGGTTGTGAATGATGCATCTGTGATCCGGCTACTATATGTTGATGATTTGTTTCCAACAGGGGCAGAGCCTCTCATTATTCAGTGTAAGAGGGAGTTAGCCTCTAAATTCAATATGAAGGATCTTGGTCTCATCCATTATTATTTGGGACTAGAAGTATAGCAGAAGTGTGGTGAAATCTTCCTGGGGCAAGGGAAGTATGTTGTAAAGATTCTTCATAAGTTTGGGATGATGGATTGCAAATCCATGGAAACTCCCATGGTGACAGTTTTGATTGACTCTGATTCTGATCCACTAGACTCGTCCCTGTACCAGCAGTTGATTGGCTCCTTGATATATTTGGCAAATATCCGGCCGGACATTTGCTTTGATGTGAACATGTTGAGCCAGTTCTAGGTGGAACCTAGACATAAGCATTGGATAGTTGCAAAGCACCTTTTGAGATATCTTTGTGGGACGCTAAATTATGGTTTGAGATATGCCTCAAACAGTGACGTACAGCCGCATGGATTTACTGATTCAGATTGGGCAGAGAGTGCAGATGACAGAAAGAGTACTTCTGGTATATGCTTCAGTTTGGGCTCTGCTATGATATCGTGGGCTAGCAGGAAACAGAAGTCTGTTACACTCGACACTGCAGAAGCAGAGTATATTGCAGCTTGTGATGCTTGTACAGAAGCAATATGGCTCTGTAAGCTGGTTTCTGGTCTATTTGATCAAGATGTTGGATTCAACTGTTATATATTGTGATAATCAGAGTTGTGTGAAGCTTTCAGAGAACCCTGTGTCAAAGCACATTGAGATCAAGTACTATTTTCTCTATGATAAAGTCCAAAAGGGAGAAGTGATTCTCCAGTATATCTCCATCGATGACCAGATAGTTGATATTTTGACGAAGCCTCTGTCCAAGATAAAGTTTGCATACTTGAGGGACAAGTTGGGACTCGTGGAGATTGCTCCCTTGGTTGAAAGGGAGGAGATGACTTCCTCGATTGGGAGGGAGTGTTGATATATGGCATCATGGATAGTCAGTGTGTTGGTGGACAGCCATTCTCCATGTGGAGAACGATCCAGGTTGACAGATTGTTGATCTGTATCATGCTAGTACAGCTTAGATATGATGCTTCAGCATCATGCTAGTACAGCTTAGATATGATACAGATGTCCTGAGATGCATCATGCTAGTACAGCTTAGATATGATGCATTAGCATCATGCTAGTACAGCTTAGAGATGATGCATATGTCTAAGTCGCATCATGCTAGTACAGCGTAGATATGATGCAGTAGCATCATGCTTATACAGCTTAGAGATGATGCAAATGACTCGCATCATGCCAGTACAGCTTAGAGATGGTGCATCGATGCTCGCCCTGAGGTCCTGGGAGCCATAAATCGCTTCCTGTGAAAATAAAAGACCTTTTAAAAAGAAAATAAATAAAAAGTATCCCCCTTGATGGGGGAATGCATTACGGTGTTCTTTAATTTCCAGTGCACATAGCACTCAATGTGTTCTAACTTCAAGTGGCATTGCGGTGCTCTTTTTATTTCCATTGCACATAGCCCTCAATGTTCGAATCGTAAAAAACAAAAAGGAAAGGCAAATAAAGGGCTTGGGAAAAGGTTGCATTGCAAACGAAGGGATGCAGCGCACCCTCCACAAAGGCACCCATAAATGAGACAATATAAGTCCTTGATATGTCAAGAACTCCATGCCCAAGAGTACCTCCCCCAATCCACCTCATACTCACTACATGATCTAGATAGGGTCTTCTTCGGAAACATTCATTGACTTAGGGATTGACCAACCCAATAGGGCACCATGATACCCCTCCCATACCTAAATTTGGCACAGTTTATAAGGTCTTTGAGCATTTGTTTAGTTTGAAAAGGGGGACTCAATGCACTTGTTCGGGTGGTTCTTTTATTAAATGTGGCTTACTTGACATGATTTATATGACTTGTGGACCCTTGGAGGGTGTATTTGCATGTCTTTTCAGGACCTTTCCCAGTGAAAGTCATTCATGAAGGGACTAAGCCACTTGGACCTTCATAGGGGCATAAAAGCCCATTGGATTGGATTGATCTTTTAGCTATTATTTTGGAGAACGTAAATTGTTTTAATTGCATTGGAGAACATAAATTGTTGCATTGGAATACGTGAAATAAGTTCATTTGAAATCATTCTAATTTGGTTTGATTGCACTCATCATAAGCTAGTTTCCCTAGCCAAGGTGTTTTTGTTGAAGGGGATTTATTAACACTACAGCCATTAGGGCTGAAGCAAAACACTCTCTTAAAGTTGTCTTTCTCTCAATTCTGACCGCTGAAAGTTGCATACAAATATTGGAAACTAATCTACAAGTTAAGGGCTTTTCATTGGAATATTTGTTTGCTGAATTTAACGGTTAGAATTCGATGCTGTAGCAAAAGTTTGTTACAGCCATATAGGGCTGTCATAAAATTACTAATAACACTTGGTTTATAGCCCTCTCAACCGTCAAAATTATTGTTTGAATATTGAAATGTTATCTACTAATCAAGGGTTTTTTATTCAAGATATTACTTGATGATTTTGACAGTGATTTATTGCAGCTGTTAACATTCCCTTCTTGCTGATATAAATTACAGTCTGCTGCAATTTTTGGGACAGCACGGTTTTTGTTGTTTCCCTTAGTGTTTGAGGGTTTATTTTCATGATCTTGGGTCTTGGGATAGTGGTTCTAACGTTTGTTTTGCAAGTTATTGATCAGACTATTTCTTCCCTTCACCAAAGTCATCATTCTTCAAACCTTAAGCACTCTCATACCATGACCTATAGGGGTTTTCCTTTCACCGCTTGCTTTTGCCCCTCATTTCCCCCTAGGGTCACCCAAGACTCCTCCCTTGTGGTGAATTTCTTCATCACTAAAAGAGGAGAGTGTTTATCTAAGGTAACAGTGGATAGATGCTCCCGAGATGTCACACATTTGTGGGTTGAGGTTGGCTTTGCTCGACCTACACCTCGTACGAAAACAGCAATCATTTACAACAGCAGCAAAGTAATGACTTATTATGTCAAGCGTTGAGTTAGAAAGAGCATGAGAATGAGGTCAAGGATCTAAATTATCAAGTTGCCTTGAGAGAAATAGAGTTTTAGCTAAGTTAGGGTTTTAAGCATCACTTGCAAACATAGAGACTAGTGCCATTTTCTTCTTCTTTGGGAAAATGGAGTCAATGGAACATCTATCAAGGAGGTTAAATGCAAGAGAAGATTGAAGGTTTGAAGTCTTAGGGTTATCCCCTCATAAACCTAGGTCCAAAACTTCTAGGGAAGAAATCCTAGGGTTTATCCTCTCATAAACCCTACGTGTCGTCCCACTTATTTTCTAGCGTCTAGCAAGGATAATGGATGGAAATAGGCTAAACCCTAAAGTTTATCCTCATAAACCCTAGGTTTTAACCTCAAAGACAAAGTTAGGGGGATGTCCTCTCACAATCTCTAATCTTATCCTTGTGTACTTCAACAAATTAAGGTAGATGCAACAAGGGAAAGGGATAACCATTCTTAATCCTTCCGTAGGGTTTCATAATTATTCCAGGAAAACAATGATAACATGCAACTATTACCTCTCCAATAGAGCATTCGTCAAAATATACCAAGAAATAACACTTAAAACTTGAAAAGCAGTTACTAGTCATGAGGAAACCCTATTTCATGAAGAATCCACCATAACAAGACAAAGCATCCACCAAAATCACTCCAAAAATGTGCACAAGAGCTCCATAGCGAAATTAGAGAGAGAGAGAGAGAGAAGATATGTAGTAGTGATGAATCACAAGTGTGAGTTGTGATTTGAGGTTGAGGTAGCGCTAGCCTCTTTATATGAGGCAACACTAGCGATAAAGACCCTCAAAGCCTCTCAAAATACAAAAAGTTCATGATACAAGTGAGATAGGTCTAGGTCGACCCCTCAAGTAGCCTCAAACAATAGAATAACATGCTAATACACCAAAATTTGTCCTCCAAGGTCACATGTGTGGATGATGTCATGCTCCAAGAAGATGTAGGAGGGCTCCAAAGGCCACATGTCATCATTAAATGATGCAAGCAAGGTGAAGTGTCATGTCTCATCAAAAGTCATGTCAAGTGCCCCAAATCATCAACCAACGATCCCCTAATGACGAGGTTGGCCCCACCATCATCATGATCATCATATGTGTGACGTCATCCTCAAAATGCTCAACGTCTAAGGTATAAAGGCCATCGTCCAAGGTGAAAAGGGGGCCCATCACCTCTCCAAGGGGTGCCCTATCATCTCTAAGTGCAATGTCCTCAAACCAAGTGTTATCATGTTGTGGGTACATTGTCAAAAAGTGTGGGCTTACTGCCCATTTGTCAACCAATATGACCATATCTGCAAAATGAAAGCTCATATGTCCATCATCCAAGGTCCAAGAGGTGTGAGAGGGTATGTTTGAATGTATCAAGTCATCATGTGACTCAACACTCTGCATCACACGTGCCATGTCCTGTATAAAATGCACAGTGTCCTAAGTGAAAGCATGGGACGTCCTCCAAAGGACCATGTAAAGTGCACCCAAATCAATCAAAGGCATAGAATCAAGTAAGAACAACAATCACAAGGTTCAAGAGTCCTTAGAAACATACAAAGTAGGTCATCACTTAATACAAAAGCCACATAAGCAATTCACACTAGATATCCCCTTCAAACTTCACATTAGCTCAAGACTTTATGCAATTTGGCAAGTTTAGGTATGGGAAAGACCCTATTAGGTGTGCCAGTACCCAAGTAGAGGGATATTTCCCGAGGAACCCTTCAAGGTGTAGGTATGAGTGAAATGAAACAAAAGGGGTTACTTCATGGACATGGTGTCATTAACATGCAGGGCAATGTATGGTCTCACTTCCATGAGTGACTTTGTAGAGGGTGCGCTTGGCACTTGAGTTACCCTTTCCTCGACGCCTTTTGCATTCCAAAACCCTCATTTTCCTTTTTCTTTAATTTGCAAGTCCCCTTTTTAGGTTTCAAGCATTCATTATTTTCTTTTCTTTCTTTGGGATGTAAAGTCCTTTTAGAATGATATGCATTATGTGCATTAGGACCAAGGGCGATCACCATTAGAGGGGGTAGAGCTCAAGCTATATGATGGCTTTTGATTTGTTTTTATTATTCCGCTATTGCATTTTAATCATAGCTGCTCTTAACTTTCTTTTATTTTGGCCAGCTGCAATCTACCTCTGGGCCTTTAGCCCCTTCTTTTCGTAGGAGAATGAGGTACATGACCTTTTGGGATACATGTAACAACCATTCCAAAGACAAGTACAATGCGACAAGCTCCAAGATGATAAAGTGTAAAGTATGGGAGGAAACAATATGCTACCCCTATCAAGGCCTCCCAGTAGTACCCATGTTCCCCAATAGTGACAACACTAGACTAGGACACTAATGATGGACACCAAGGTGAAACAAGGCAAAAAGCATAACTTCTTGAGCTTATGAGCCATTATCCAACTTCAACCCATAATCCTCACTCACATGCCAAATGCATTAATTGTTAAATTTGGCAGCATCGACAGTCATTCTCCAATGAGAGGCCATATGGGCCACCCTGAGGCTAGCCAGGTAGATTTGGAGAATCAACCAATCTTGTGAGGTATTGACAAAAGCCAAGGGGAACGTACAACCTCTGTGAGTCAAACCAAAAATCAGGATGAACGAGATGCTATGTAAGTCTAATGCAAAAGTCAGGGGGAACGTACAACCTCTGTGAGCATAGACAAACTAGTGCCAAAGTTAGGGGGAACGTACAACCTCTGTGAGCCTAGTCAAGCCTTGTGAGCCATGAGCAAAAGTCAAGGCATCTAGCAAAAGTTAGGTTGAATATAAAATTCCTATGAGCTAGAAACAAATGATATTCTTAATATTGAAAATGATATAAATGTATTGATCTAGTGCATTGGCACGTGTAACATTATCCACCATGAAGAGAAATTCGAATTGCCTTGTAAAGAGTTGAGTTGTAACTGAAGTCTCAAGTCTAGTTCTATTTTCGAACTAAAGTGTAATGTTGAGTTGTAACTAAAGTCTTAAGTCTAGTTCTATTTTCGAACTAAAGTGTAATGCTGAGTTGTAACTCAAGTCTCAAGTCTAGTTCCATTTTCGAACTAAAGTGTAATGCTGAGTTGTAACTCAAGTCTCAAGTCTAGTTCTATTTTCGAACTAAAGTGTAATGCTGAGTTAAGTCAAGCATGCTTGCACACCTCTATTTCGAGCCCTCTCCTCTTCTCCTCTTCACTTCTTTATAAGCAGAGGTCGACCCCTCTCTTCTACACAGTTTATATGCAGGTTAAGGGTGAAACATATAGAGGCGCATATAGAGGCAGCAAACAGTGCTGTGTAGGACAGCATACAGAGGTAGCACATCAGTGTTGTATATCAGCATATAGAGGCGCATATAGAGGCAGCAAACAGTGCTCTGTAGGACAGCATACAGAGGCAGCACATCAGTGCTGTATATCAGCATATAGAGGCAGCAAACAGTGCTGTGTAGGACAGCATACAGAGGCAGCACATCAGTGCTCTATATCAACATATAGAGGCAGCAAACAGTGCTGTGTAGGACAGCATACAAAGGCAGTTGTTCCAGTGCTAATTAGAGACACGTATCAGTCAATCAGAGGCAGCTTCAACAGCCCATATCAGAGCTGATATATCTCAGTCTTTGAAAGCAACTAAGATACATCTATATCAGCATGGTTTCTTAGGTCTCTGTCAGGTCAGAGTCAACTTGGCAAGCTCTTTAAGAGCAGAGTTTTCATGGTGGATGTTTGTAAGTGATCTTACATTATTAATACAATAAAGGAATATCATTTGCTAGGGTTTTTCTCCTTGTACAGGGTTTCCCCAGGGTATATGTGTTGTTGACGTGCATGCTTATGTAGCTACATGATTATTGTTATTCAGTTATGAATCATGATTCTATATTGTTGAAATGTATTAAGCTGGAATCAAAGTGTTGAAGAATTCAAAGAAATAATCCGCATAAGAAATCAAGCTCAAAATTTAACATTAATTAGCCGAATGTCAAATGGAGGAGTAATTAGCAGTGACCTTAGGCTAATTAGTCATAGCTGTTTATTAGTTTTGCACGGAGCAGATCCAAGAGATAACATGTACAAAATTATAGCAGAAAACAAATTCAAAGTAATCGCTGTCCTAATGAATCCAACAAAGACAACCTTATAAACTGTACAAGAGTTATGAAGAGGATCAAGAGTGCCACAAATGATTCATGAGTAAAACAGTTTATCAAACAACTAATAGACTGCTAAAGTCAAAATGCTTGTCAGATTTTGGTATTCCTTTTATTAACTTTCATTATAAGCATTAAAGGGGAGCCCCCTACAGTTTCACAATTTATAACCAAAACTGTGATATTTTAAGAGTAAAATGGGAATTACCTTCAGTATGTGTGGATTTTTGTGCAATAGCTGAACTGCGAGGTACAAAAGATCATCAAAATCTGCAGCATTGCATCTCCTAAGTTCAAGCTTCAAACAAGAAAGACAAAATTTTAGTTTAACTATACAGATATGTCAGTTACACTGTTGCACCATAGGGCTCTAATACATATGTTTCTGCTTTCTTCAGATCTTTGCATGTCATTATCTGTTATGTTTCCCTTATTCTGCTTAAACCGGCCGTCCAACCATCTAGACTATTGCCTAGCCAACTGAACAAAGAACATTACATGATAACATTGGGATTTCAAAAGAATCGTGGTGACATAATTCTAGACAAGACCCATTTAAGGCACTATACATGTACTGTTAGCAAATGCTTAACAACATTGTGTGATTATGCCATGATTCATACTAATATATGACCAAATACTCTACATACCAACAAGGAAAGGAAGGCATACTTATTCACAAAATGATTATCACCGAAATAAACTATACTGTAGTCATAAAAGCATTCATCTAGTCAACCTCCAAATATAGAAAAACAAAAGAAAACACTAGCTCAGGCCCAATAGGCATGAAAGCATCCCCTGTGTGGGATCATTCAATAGTGATTATTTCTGTTGTTCAATTACATGTACTATGGTGGTTATCAGAAGCCATCAGCAACTATAAAAAATCTACAAGACCATGTAATCCATAAAGGATAAAAATAATGAATATTGATATAAATTGATACGAAAGATGATGTTTATATTGACAACGTTATCTCATATATAATATTGAAGAGATGAGTCGCACTGAAAGGTCGTAAGTTTTGGGGGTCCTAATTAAAAATGATTATATAAGTTGTAACTAGGCTCACTACACGTCACCCCTCCTTGATATGCTTCGCCCTCGCAGCAAGATTAAGAACTGTGGCAAAAGATCAACTTCGACCATGAGTAACAACAAATCATACTCTTTGTCCAGTACATGAAAACGTCTGTTCATCATCAAGATAGGCAAATATTTTCCTCAAGAGATTAGAAGAATGTTGTACATCTGGAATAAATCCAAGAAATAACGAGTAGAAGATGATGCAACACAAGTGTCGATCTTGGAATTTAGCTGGTGATCTATAGGATCTCCAAAGAAATCTGTTTTGATATTTGTGAACCAGTGTGTATTTGAGAAGTGTTACACCTCATATTGTATGAGGTTCCACATTGTGATTTTCATAACACTGATGGAGATTTGATGTTGGTTCCTTGGAGCTTTTGGATCAACTTGGGGGGATTCATCTTCATTGCATTGGATCACTTGATGGAGGACTTTGGTTGGAGGAGCTTCACTTCTGGTTGGAGGAGCTTCACTTCTCCTTGGTTGGATGATTGTGCTTGCTACTCAGTCTTCTTCTCACATGTGTTTGCCTTGTTGATCAACCCTTGGTTGGATTTTCAATGGATGTGGAGCATACTATATTATTATGGTGGTTTAGTATATATGCTTATCTTGGATACGGATGATGGTTTTAAGCCCCCAAGGGGATAAATGATGATGGTATTAAGAGATATATGTTTCATGATCGTTGGAGTTTCCTAGTGACTATTGCATGATGATGTGGTATAATGTTGGTCCCACTAAGGAAGGGGTATTCTACATGGGCCTCATGTGTTGGAGCTGTGATGGGGAACATGCTTGATGTTGGATGGTTAGTCGTTTTTGTGATGTCACTTCCACTTATGATGTTGCTATGGTGGGATGATTCATGTTGCCTGTGTGGGGTTTTCCTAGGTGATTTAACTTTATGATGTAACATTTGCTAGACATCACCAAGGGTGGAATGTGTTGCATGATGTGAGTACCCTCATTGATATGTTATTTCCTAAGTTTGAGTTAGAAAGGAGGGGTACTGCATTATGATTTGATGGTGATCTAACCTTTTCCTAATGTTAGATGGTGATTATTGATGTAATAATCCCTTGGTGGTGGTGCACCTAGTTTGGACCTTATCTTTTGTTGCTATCATGGTGGAGTTTTGCTAAGGAGAACATCTTTTATTTACATGGTATAACATATTATTAAAGTGCACCCCTCATTGGCACACATGTTCCTAGTGATTTAATTAGTTGGTGGCTAATTGGAGGGGGATTATGGTTTTATTTCAGCATTGCACTAACCTTTGTGCACACATGTTGAGGTTGATTGAACTATTCAATGGTTAGATTAATCTAATTTATCCATATTAAGGCTAATAGTTTGGGCACCCTACTTTATGGGCTTCATTTTCACACTTGGAGTGGTTAGTTGGAGTTAGTTGAGGCTTTCTAGAGGTGTGCCCCTCTTTTTGGGCATAATTTTCAAGGCATGTAGTATTTCATTTGTTTCTTAGAGAGGTTGGCACACTCTCTTGGGTTGGTTGGACATATTTATGACATGGCATATGGACGAGTATTTTATTGATGAGTTCGAACTACCTTGGCACATTTTCTATCCATTGTAATGTGGGTTGGACTTGGAGAGCTCTCCCCTATTGAGCTTTTGTTTAAGATCTTGAAGGCAATGCAGGTTATGGATTTCTCTTGGGAGGTATAATGTGTCTATTGTAATTAACGTGCTGAATACTAAGGCTGAAACCCTTTGCATTAAACGTATCAATGAAGGGCTAGAACATAGGTAACAAAATTCCTCATTAAGAATATTGTGCCTTTATTAAGAAGGATCTTAATTGTGATTGTTTCCTTTTAAAATCCTTTGTGTATATTGCTGGAAAATGCCGTTATGTATCTTCTTTATTAAGTCGAATTAGTTACATCTTCCATTTTCCATTAGTAGGCACACCCACATATACATTTGAAGGTCTTTCTTCATTTGGATTCCTACAAAAGCTATTTTGTTTTGGTGGACAGCATGACAAGATTGTAGTAGGTTCTTAGTTTAAGCTACACAATCACATAAGAAGACACTCTCCTATCGTTATCCTCTAACTCAACTTGCTCAATGAACTTGACACTCATCTTGTTCTTGTATTACCTTTTTAAACCTATTCTACAACACTCGTTTTGCTAAAGCTACTCTTCATTTCACGTTGATCCCTTATTGCCAAAGTTTTAGCAATTCTACTTGAGGGATGCTCCTCTTGAGTTGGAGAAGCTACTCTTCATTTCACGTTGATCCCTTATTGCCAAAGTTTTAGCAATTCTACTTGAGGGATGCTCCTCTTGACTTTAACTAAAAAGTGTTAGTTTGTGAGTTAACAAGAAGCAAGGACTAAATCATTGTCAATGTGGCTCTGTTTGACTCATCTTGTAATGCAATAATTTGGACTTCAATTCTATCGTCAACATTGCTGACGAACGATTGATCTGTTATCAAATATGGCCTCAACTTTTCTGCACAATGTCTAACAATATTTGCATCTAGCGCATGGGCAGTGAGTGAAAGCTCTCATTCTCTCTTTTCATGTTAGTTGGTAAATGGATGACAAATGTTATGAGATAAGTTGACTCTCATCCAAAACCAAGGTCATAATCATTTACATTGAAGCAAATGTTAGTAAAATGAACACATGATACAAGAGAGACGTAGAATGATGAAATATTATTCAAAGGAGTTATTGAATACATCAATCATGGCATTCCGTTATACACCATGTAATAAGTTATTGAACCATAACTCCTATAACCAACTTGAACTCCTAACATTTTATCGAGTGTTCCTTATAACACCCACCTTAAAACAAAATACAATTTTTTTTATTTTCTCTTCAAAACATAACAATTGAATAACGATTACAAAATTTTAAGGACATCCTTTTCAATATTTAATAATGTAACACTACTCCCACTATGAGACTTTTGTAGGTGCTCAATCTGATTTGCATTACCCTCTCTTTGAAGATAGGCTTCCAATTGATTCCCCTTGACAATCCTATTCTCAGATTTTCATAACCCTCCTTTTGTTACAAAGGTAGAGTACAACTAAACTCCCCTAGCCAATCAATTGACTAGGCATCCTTAATAAGTTCCCTTTATATGGAGTTAAAGTTATGAAACTATCGATGAAAAACAAGTAATCATCACCAAATTTATTTATCCATCTCATTGGAATCTTCAAAATATGAATCATCACCTTAATCCATAGCCATAACATAGTTTTTCTTCCTACACAACATATTTTGTAGTCCCAATAAATATGACCTAATTTCTTACAATAGAAGCACTTTTTTCATTCGTTGGTAATATTGTTGTTACTTTTTCCTTTGTTACCTTTTATGTTGCTTCTAATAAGAAAGACTATCTCAATTTCTACCCTCCTCTATATTTAACGGTCGTCGTGCTCTGGTTTCACATTTGGATGATCTCTTCAACCATGTGGTCCATACAGGTTTTCCATCAATATGGTCACATCACATCATTCATCCGATACACAAATTGGGCCCCAGTTCATATCCCAACAACTACAAGACGATCATGGTGGACCACACATTCTCGAATCTTTATGCCACGGTTCTCCATATGAATCTCTCTAAGGAGCTTGATCAGAGATCCCTGAGAGCTAGGGAACGGGCAGGATTTCGACTCGCTCATCAGACCATTGACCACATTTTTACCCTCAGAGCCATCATTGAGAAGGCACAACGTCGATCTTCGAAATTCTACATCCCGAGAGAAGCCCTATTCCAAAGGCTCAAAGACAATGGCATTTTTCAGGCCATACTCATTGCCATCATGCGCCTTATATGAATCGGTCCTTGGTCGTCCCTGCTCAGTTCACGGGATGTCCGACTTCATCAAGATTACCATTGGGGTTAAACAGGGTTGCCCCTTGTCCCCCACCTTGTTTGGGATTTACATTGACGAGTTGGAGGCCTTTCTTCACAAGCATATCCAGGACAATGATGGTTGCCTCCTCCACCAAGTTCTGATATCCATCCTGCTCTTTATTGATGACGTGATCCTCCTAGCATCATCTCCATATGGGTTACGAAGACATTTGGATGCCTTAGCTTTCTTCTGCGACCTTCGATAGTTGACAGTCAACCTGGGTAAAACCAAGTTTATGATCTTCAACGGGTTGAAGAAGACCTTGGACCATGATTTTTTCTTCAGAGGGGAGGAGATTAAGATCACCAGTAGCTACACATACTTGGGGGTGCAATTCTCAATACCTCGCTTCAGTTTTTGACCGACCCTCTAGCCTCGAATCAACAAGGGCGATGGATCCTTATCCCTTCTCGAGAGATAGAGATTTCAACACCATTTTCAGGACATCTCATCCAATATGTCCCTCATGGAATCCCTTATCCGACCCACTGTTCTCTATGGCTCAGAGATTTGGGGGCCTTCTTTACTTGAGCCTAATTAGACCTCAGCTGAGAGAGTCCAGACCCTTCTCCTCCAGCACATAATTAGATGTAAGACAGTCCCTCAGCACATCATCCTAGTAGAGTTTAGGGCCCAACCCTCTTCCGACTTGAGACAGTGTTCAAACTAGTCTCTTTTCTACATCGCATCTAGAGCTTTGTTGACTCGATGAAGGGGCGAGACCGGTACCTGTACTTGGCCTATTTCTCTTCAGAGAACATTTCCCTCTCTAGTCCTTTAGGTTGGGCTTGTGCTTGGTTCGCGGGAGTTTCGAATCTTTTACATTCCATGGGCATTCAGATGGACTGTCTACCTTCGTTTAGATATTCCTTGGATACACCTGGCCACCTGCTACCTACCCTACAAGAGTTAAACAGGATCATCAAGGATGACATTTACAGGCAGTTTATCCAAATAACTTGGGTTGAACCTCAAGAAGGGTTATGCCCAAAGATGGTCGCCTTCTACACTAAGCACTTCTTGGAGCTTAGAGACAGGCTCATTGTTCGACCACAATATACACATCGCCATTGGGAGCACGCTCTTCGCATTCATTTAGGCCAGTTTAGAGTGGAGTCTCATAGACTTTGAGTAGAGACCAACCACCAGATTGATCGATTAGACAGGGTCTGCCAGCTATGCCATCTACAGGAGGTTGAGATTGAGGAGCATTTCATCTTCCGCTGCCCCATCTACTATGATATTAGGGGGAGGTTCCATAATCTATTGCCTATTCAAGGGGACTCGGACCCTCACTAGCTTCTTCAGATATTCTAACCGAAGATGCTTGGCCTTATACATGCAGGAGACCCTTAGGCTCCAAGCCCATTTTCTTTAGCCCCCTACTAGATCGAACTCTACCCAGCAGTAGATCACTTCCTTCTTCACAGTGCTACCCCAAGGAAGGGGCACTAAGAAACAGACCGATATCGGCACAGTGATGAACTCCAGATAAATGCGGACCCGTGGGCAATTCCCCTGTCCCACGAGATCTCAACGACATTACAAGATCATATCCCTTCCCAAGAGATGGGCGAGATCCCCCAAGCCTCAGCGGAAAACTACCTCTTCCAGACAATAGCGCAGTGGACGATCCTAACATCCCACTAGTTCTCCCACAGGACATCATACTATACTGAGATTTCTTCATCCGACCTCGGATGTTAGGAGACATGAGTTTATTCCATGACAAGCCTAGCTCATTACGTTTGGTTCTTATTTCTGCATCTTCTCCTCCTATACACCTCTACCCCAGAGCGGGTTTTTGGGATTGGAGTTGAGGGTTGTTCATGCTTCAACTTGGCTCTCACTCTCTACTCTACCCTACTCTACTTTACTTTTGCATCTTGCCTTTTATAAGAGACCTTTTGGTACTCTTGCTCTGTAATGACATCATTGTACTCAACAGTCCCTTTGACCTACTTGCGTGGTCATTAGTCTGACATTAATAAAATTATCTTATCTTATCTACCATTAGTGAAGATATCATATCCTCTAGTAAATGTGAAGATGGTTAACTTAATCTGAATAATGTGTTCCTATAGCTTGAAGGAAAACTACTCAATAATACACCTTTTGTGTCTGTTCTTCTTCACTTATACACCTTCTTCCACTAATTGTTTTATTAGTGCCCTAAACTCAATTGTGTGGCTTGACATATTTACTGTATCAGTCATTTTGAACCTAAATATTTGAAGTTTCAATGAAAACTTAGCATTAAATGCTTTTGACCTAAAAAACCTGTTTAATTCTTCCCACACTTCTTAGGAAGATTTTTCCAAATAAAGGTGATGTGGTTCAGAGTCAAATACAGCCAACCCTGTAATGGATTTGGCCTTATCATCCATATACTGTCACTCAACAGGTTTCTTTGGTTGCGTGGGATTAGGGTCTTCCCCTTTGACTAAACCATAGAGATTTTTGTGCATTAATTGTAATTGTACTTTTAGCTTCCCGGTATGGAAGTTGTGACCACTGAACTTTTCTAGAGGGGGTCCCTTTTTACAAATAATGAAAAATCATGTGTATATACTTTTGAATTTGGGAGCCACGATGGAGAAAGAGGATGCGGGGGAGAGGACTTAGAGGAGAGAGGGCATACAAACATGTTCAAGACAGAAGAGGCATACAGACACAAGCCATACATCCAGTGGAAAAAAGTAGAACGATTGTCGCTGGGCAACAACAAAATTGTTCAACCTCTCGGCAACAACAAGGTCGTATGGACGGAGATAGGGAGGGCATATAGATTGGTGAGGATGAGAATGTTTTCCTCGGGGGATTCAAGGAGACTAAAGGGAGTTGATTTTTGACAGAGGTAGACCATGGGGAACCACTGTAGGGCTGGAGAATATTTACCGCAATGACGCAAGTCACCGCATTTGTAATGTACATCATATATATATATATATAATAATAATAATAATAATTAATAGTAAATGAAAGGACAAATCCTATCTAGAAGACATGACCTAACAAAGGACATGTCCCTTTAAGTTGAATGTTATCGAACCGCCAAACCAGGACAGAATGTGTATATAGATATATATATATATATATAGTAAATGAAAGGACACATCCTATCTAGAAGACATGTCCCTTCAAGTTGAATGTTATCGAACCGCCAAACCGGGACGGAATGTTATCGGACCACCAAACCGGCCAGTTTGATGCATGGAGGAAACGAATCGGTCTTCAACCCAAACCAGTGGCCGGTTTGGTATCCTGAGAGGTGGTCAAGTGCTTGTTCTCCTTCCAAGAGGTTAAGAAAGAATCCTTCAAATGCCACATCTTCATTGTGTAAAAAATTTCATGCTAACATTTTTCTTTTGAATTTTCACATAAGTCTAGAGTATTCGGTCTCCCATAAGGCAGCAAACAGCATCGTTGTCATCATCAAAACCAACTTCTTCTGCTCCAGGAAATAGTTCACATACGAGGTCATTTTGATGAAACCATTTTCTGCCATATACATGTCTGTGACGAGGGTGCAGCATATTGATCTTTTGCACCCAATTCTCAGGGTTATGAATATGAATGCCATCTTCTTCCAACATAATGTCTCTTGAAAATAAATATCCTAACCAAAGATCACATTGGAGAGACATTCAACACTACTGGATCTTCATCATGCTTGTACGTGCAGTATAAAAGTGTAGGAAGTGATGCCAGTGTGAACCAACATATTGCAAAACACACAATGTTATGCCAAATTCCTGCACAGTGCGTGCTCTTTCATCTTTGTGACTGACTGCAATTCTTCTTGAGCACATTCCTCCAATTTCGTTTGGAAAAATGGGTTTTTCTTGTACCAGTTGTGGTTGAGGTACTGTTGATATTCCATTGAATGTCAGCATCACGTAGATATTACCAATCTCCTCAAGATCATTCACCTTTAAGACTCCTTATAGCCTCAGAAAAAAAGGGTGGGTAACAATTCTCATCCATGAGAACCATTTCTTTAAGTAATGATAACTAACTTTACAACTTTAAGCCTTCGAAACCAACGATGTTATCATACAATGTTAAAATGACACAACATTAACCAATGTTGGAGCAAATTAGCTAAAGGATTTGAAACTCATTCGAAAGGGCGATACAACCTCAAAAAAAAACAACTACTTACCCCACCTCATAATTCAAACGCGTGGTGTCTTTTCCAAAGTTTGAAATTCAATCATTAGCACCACCTTACCTTGGACTATCAAACTTTTTATTTCATTTAAAAAGCATCTTAATGTAAAGAGGCAAATGCCCCAATTGACCAAGTCATCAAAGCTTTGCCCTTCTCTTAATCGTCGAGTGATTGGAGACAAGGGCCACCTTTAGAGCATCAGTGATTGGAGAGATTAGAGTCATTAAGGCACTCTAGAACTATTCAAAATAAAATTCCAACAAGCTTTGATCAAGTCTTATCCTAGAGTGTTGGAAAGGTAAGCAAGGTCCCACCATCGAGATCGAGGCATCAACAAGCTTGGCCATCAAGCTTGCTTCAAATTAGGTAGAAAAGGGACTTCAAAAAGGACTTTGTTGATACTCGTATTCAAGACATTCGCAAAGGTAGAAACCATCATCGTCATCATGGATGGGTATGGCTAGGTCGTTGGGCCTCTTTATAACAATTCGAAACTAACTTTGAAAAGATGTCGATGGAGGATGTGTTCAAAACCTTCGAGAGAGTTGGTAGGTCTTGTTATCCACCAGTTTGCACAAGTTGGATTTCCTAAAGAGTCGCCAAAGAATGAGCAATCATTGCTCATATGACAGAGTTCAGAGTTCAGCCAGTCTTGCAAAAGACCACCTTTTTCCACATTTCCACCATTGTAATAAATGACCTGAGTATAAGATATTGTAAAAGGCTATTGGCCACCTAAGACCTATAAACGAGCATGTACTCTAGAGTGTTTTTTTTCACTTGTTAATTATTTTTTCTGCTTGCCTTTGTGAGCGATTAAATAATTTCTAAGTTTTTTCACTCAGAAGACTGACTCCAGAGCTGGAGTACTTGTTGGTAGTTAGGCCTTGGCATGGAAAACCAATGTCTAGTGTCTAAATGTATATGAGCTCATACTAGGTCATATTGATTGAGTCATTTGGAAATTGTGGCTAGGTTTGATAGGTTTTCTTTAATGTTTTAGTGAATTAATTAAATTCCCACAAAAATGGAATTTTTTAATTCTGAGTCAATAAATTGTAAAAATATGGCATCAAACATTGTCAGATGTCATATTTATGGTCGTTTTCCAGTCCAAAATATCATGTAAACCCCTATTTCCCATCTTTCGAGACAAAATAGTGATTATTATCACTAAAAAAATCAAATTTACTCTAAATTTACAGAAAAGGGGTAATTAAATTCATTTCCTATTTTTTGGAAGAACTGGGGAACATGTTCGAAACATGTTTTTCTCATGTCCCTAGGCGAGTTAAGCTAAGGTGAGGTCGACTTCAATGAGGGTGATGTGGACATGGGGGAGATCCCAATGAGGGAACTCGACCCCAACTTCCTAGTTGGTGCATTCTAGATGAGTGGCGCACATCCCAAAGTGCCCACGCATTTCCTAACTCCCACTACACTCCACCTCACTCCACTCTCACCTCACTTCACTCACTCTCCACTCCACACCACTCCCTATCCACTCCACTCATCACTCCCATTAACCTCACGCATCTCCCCTTCACTCACGCATTTACCCTAACCCTAATGTGCATCTATCTCTTAGCTCACGCATTCCCTCATTGGAGTTATCACCACCTAAAGCTATAAAGGAAAGGCTACCCCTCCTCCATTAGTTAGAGTTGGAGCTTGGGAAGATAGACCACTATTGTATCATTGTATCATTTTCTGAAATTGAATAAAGAAGACTTTGGAGTTCTATTGTTGTGGATATTATGTGTGGATGCTTGGATCTAGTATTTCTTTTATGAGGTAACTTGTATCTTGTATTTCAATTTTGTATTCTATTTGCAAGGCTTTGAAGTTATGCTATCATAGAGTAGGGTGAAATAAATCTAGCTTGATTCATTTCAATTCTTCCTTATAAATCATAGACTTTTGTATTGCATGCTTCGTTTTCGGTTAAACTAACATGCATATTTGAGCGTTGTATTGTGTAGGGAAGACCTTTTAACAAATGTTTGCAGGATTGAAGTACATTGTTGTGGGTTCCTCAAGCTTCGAGGATTGATAGGTTGTTGCTTCAACCGTCATTGTCCAAGATTTTCAAAGGATTGAGCTCCCTCTACTCTTCATCAAAGGACCCCATTGCCCATAAACTTTCAATTTTTGAAAGAAAAAGAGTTTCTTCTTCTCCCTCTCATTTCTCTTTAAAATTATTTGGTTACTCTTTCATTGCATGCTTAAGAAGTTAGTCTTAAATCAAAAGTTTAAATCAGTTTCCTTTGCATGCAAAGTTTCTAGATCTAATTTAGAATTCTTTCAATTTAAAAAAGTAGATCTAGGGCATTTTCTAGCCTATTTTCTCCTAGATTTGAAGCTAGTTAAGTGTCTTGTTTTGAGTTTAAGATCAAGCTAACTAACTGTCCTATGCTTGCTGTTTTAGGACAGCAAACAGAAACAGCGAGGAGAGCCTAAGTCTAGTTCATGCAAACTGTCCAAAAGTCTAAAAAATTTCAAGTTTTGCCTTAGAAAAATTTTCTGAAAATTTTTGATAAAACTTTTTTAGTTTTAAAATCTTCTCCATCATATTCTAACAAACTTTGTTTGTTGTTTTCTTGCAACAATAACAGGTACAAGGGGAGATTCGCCAAATTTTAGCGAAATCAAGGCCTCCGGGGCACCCTGGAGGGTTTCAACTTCATCAACGAAGTTTCTCTTATTCTTCCTTTCTTGTACTTTCCTTCTAAGATCCAAAAGTTATAAGGATCCCTTCTTTCTTAAAGCTAAAGCTCAAAGAGAACCTTTGTTCTCAGTTGTAATAGTTGCAATAAAAGCGGGCCCTTTTGTGCCCAGTTTCTCCATCCCCATTAGGGGGATTTGTGCGTCTGTTTGGTTTTCTTTCTTGATGCATGTCTAAATCTCTTAATCAAACACACAATTCAAATAAATCGAACACACACTCATATTTCACATGCATGGCTAATTAAAGGAATCTTGAATCTCTCATGCATGCTTAGATTAGATTGTTTCATTTACTTTCAGTAATAAATCTTGCAACATTTTCAATTTCTAAAATATCTTGCAATTTATCTTTCAACTACAAAGTAGGCTACTAAACTTATGTGCTGCAAAGATCTTTCTTTTTTCAAGCACTTGTTTCAAGTTTTTCTCTACAAAGCAGGGTACTAAATCTATCTTTCTTTCAAGTATTGCAAAATAATTGAACCTTGTTTGTAGTCTAATTAGGACAATCTCTGAAGTAGTTAGCTTAATGCGCGGAAAATGCCTAAAAGTGACCTGCAAAGTAAGGCGGGCCCTCTCGGGACCTGGTTTTCCCACCCGTTTTGGACATCCAGCACTTTTAGTGAGTTTATTGGTGAGACCTCTTGGGTTTCGGTAAACTCTCCGCAAGTTCCAAACAAAGAGTTAGCCTCCAAAGGGGCCACATTTTTTCACTAATTGAACATCAATTTACCTTAATAAAACTTTCGATCTACATTGCCCACGACTCCATTTAAGGCACTAGTATAATTGGTATATCTATTTTTCATGTGAACAATCTTTACATTCATGCACATTGTCTAACTTATATGCTTAAATCTTGCAGATATTGTATCCTTTGATATATGCATGTTTATAACAAGTACTTTATGATTATGATAATGATGAATGTCAAATGTTGAGTGGTTTGTTTTATTTCAAGCAATAAACTCCTAGATTTAACTCTTTCTTGCTTTCTTAGTTTGACAGAGCCTTAGATTATTTTCATAGGGACTACCCCCCATTGGCTTCGCTAGGAGTTGGCCTAGACGGAGGAGTTGAGGATCAGGTGACAGCTCCTTGACTTGAAACTTGCCCCCAAGGACACACCAAGTGGATTGAAGGTTTCTTCCACGTTACCCCAGGTGTGTATAAGGACGGCAACAGGTCCCACTATTGTCATCAGGGTATCAAAGGGGTTAGCTCATTCGACCTCTTTGAAACTATTCAACAAACATGCTACAGAAGACTCGAATGAGATTGCTTACAACCTTTCGAAAGAATGGCAAGTGAATCCCACCACAACGGATTAAACAACTTGATATTTTGGAAATTACCTTTTGAAAATCCAACCCTACTTCAAAATAAGACCAAGAATGGGGTCTTTCTCCACAAGGCAAGAACCTTGGCATAGATGTGGTCGATGGGAAAGGGCCAATACCTTTGAACTTGATCTTGTCAAAGCGTAATGGCTACAATAGGTCATCGGCTCACTTGGGTCATCAACCTGCTTTGAAACAACAAGAACACGAAACTTCTAGAAGGCTCCAATGAAGCTATATTTAGCCTATTTGAAAGGGACTCAAAAATTCTAGGCATAAAATTTCCATATTTGAAAGGGAAAAGCTTCACATCTTGAAGGCCAACCTAGTCAAGTTATTAGTGGTCCCATAACCCCTCTTGGGGAGAGTGCCCTACCCCTTGAGTTGTGTATAAATACACACTGAAGAGTCATTTGTAATTTTCACA
>ML809358.1:300035-310870 GCA_009831015.1 Picea engelmannii
ATCAAGTAGCATAACAATAGCTCAAGATATGGTGAGTTGGAGAGGAGAAAAGAGATCTATTTATACTTGGAGAGGCAAACCTACCTCTCTTGGATCTAAGCCAAGTGTCCACCACCAAGCAAAGGAGTAGATCTCTAGGCTAGAGCGCACCCCTTAGGGTTTGCACAATAGATCTAGGGTGTAGAAAAATAGAAAAATTACTTGGATAGATCCAAGGGCTTGTAGGAGGCATGGGATTTGTGCCAAGGTAAATGAAGAGGCTCAAATAATTTTTTAAAAATTATTTGTGGGATTTCTAGAAGAGGGAGGGCGCACCACTTGGGATGAGGGAAAGGTGATGAGGGGTGAAAGATGAGTGAGGTGGGTTGGGATCACACAAAACTTCATGAGGGAGCTTGTGGGATCCGTGCTAGGGCAAGAGAATGAGCCTCAACAAATAAAAAACGAAATTTTCATTGGAGAGACACAAAGGGAGCGTAACTCTCTTGGAGAGCACTCCACATGGTCAAAAATCAAACCAAATGCAAGGATGGGTGAGGTGGAGTAAGTGGGGTCACCTCTAAGGATGATATAGGGGCTAAACGAAGTGAAAGCTCAAGAGAGGGGGACACACTCAAGTCACAAAATAATTAAAAAGGGAAAAACGTCAATCCCCCTAGGGGGGCGTGATTTTTGAGTGTGGAAGTGGTGTAAGGGGTTAAACAAGGTTGAAAAAGGTTGGGAGGCTAAGGTTATGCTTTAGGGGGTCTCTCTCTAACCATCATTTCAACATTTCACATCATCTAACTCATTATTACAATTTTTACATCTTGCCATGTTTGGACTTTAGCAATTAAAATTGTTGTTTTAGACTGACTGAAACTCCGGGTGGACTAACCCATGGCTAAAGTTGTTTGACTGAGTTGAAACTTGGTCCATGGATGTAGGGGGTGCTATTCCATTTCTTTTGAGCACAAATACCCCTATCAAAAATCCAAGGATCCAGTTTTTACAATTATTGCTCAAAAATAATTAATTAATTAAATAATTAAACCTCCAAACTTAGGAAAATTTAATTAAAAATTAATTAATTAAAAAAAAACTACTCTAGACTAGACGGAATTCCGCGAAACTTTCTAAGATGTCTTGCATGGTCATTTACAATGATTTCCCTATATAGTTACCAAAACATAAGTCCACTAGAACGTCGTTCACCACTTTGGAGGACTTATTGCAAGTGTGAGGGAAAAACTCAAGGGAAATCAGTAAGGCTGAAAAGCCCAACTGATAACCTGAGGATAAAAAACCCTCAGTGACAGGAACTCTCCCAGTGAACCGATCCCAAGGTAACTAACCTAGACATGACTCATGCARACCAATTTACATTATTAACCCACACAGGGGTGCGGAAATTCCAAGTACAAAAATAAGTGTTGGGCCAAACACTGCCCTGTAGAACCAAAGTCTTCGACAACATGGCATCTGATGATGCATCTCTTCATGGCACATGAGTTGACCACCGGTGCTAAATGGGCGGTCAACACAATGTATATTCTTCTCATGCACTAATGGCTACTCATATGTTGTATTCTCCATATTTTGAGAAACATGTTAAAGGTATTAGTTCTAAGTTACTTTGTCAGATGGGCTATATAAAGGATGGACTTCATAAGCATGGATAAGGTATTACTATTACAATTGAGACCAACAAAACCAATAAGAACAGGCCTTGGATATATTGAAACTAAGTCGTCTAATGTAAGTCACCATGTTCCTTCCTCTACTATGGGTCTCTGGGAACCAAACCCTATACCTTTTCATCAATCGAAACCAAATTCTACACCTTCTAGTTGTTGAGATTGCAAGAGAAAGAGGGGATCAAACAGAACCAAATAGGTGACCCAAAAAACTTGCAAAAGTAAAGGAGAAAACAAACTAAGCAAGTACACTAGAGTTGTCCAAAAAAAGTGCTAGAGAGAGAAAAACATGGCCATAGAACCAAAGAATGCCAAAGATATAGTGCTTGAAGGCTTAATGACTTATATAAAACAGTGACACCCGAAGGCTAACGAATGATCACATGATCACACAACATGGTTTAGAAATGAGGTTTGAGTTGTGTATTTATACACAACTCAAGTAGGGAGTCCTCCTACGCAGCGTTATGGGCCCACATAAGTACATGTACTCCCCAAGAGGGTTGTTGAGCCTACACATCAAAGTTGACTAGGTTGACCTCAACCATAACCTAGAATTACAATAAATGGTGACCTTAGCCATTTTTAATACCTAACAAAATGCATTAATGACACAATAAAAGATGGCCATGGCACATATGAAGACTACACCATTATCAAAACCACCCCTTAAGTTGAACAGCAAACCACAAAGAGAAATGRTGAATATAGATGCAAGTGGATCTATAGATACCCAACTCAATACAGGATCAACTAAGGCCGAAATACAAATGATAGTAGGTTTATGGATAACCACCTCTAATACAGGGTTTATGGATACATAGCACAAATAGGCTCATCATAGTCAAGATGATAGTTTATAGATACCCAACTCAAAATAGGGTCTCCCTATTCACAACACCACCCTTCAATCTAGACAGGAGGGCTTGGAGAGAAGGAATTAAAGCACATCTTCTCCATTAATGTTGAACATGGACCATATAGTGAAGATATAACCCCCATTGAATGTCATATCTCCAACACCAACACGGTTCCACAACCTGGTAGGTAGCCTCTAGCATACTTATGGAAGAAGGATCTAACGAAGCATGTTGATCAACTGAAGATACAAAGGGTGGCACAAACCATATCTAATCATGAAGTTGCCAAGTGTGGTACATCCAAAAAGGATCACCATCATTGTGTGGAAGGAGGAGATCCGCTAAAACATGCTAAGAATCATCCATATAATCATTTGTAAAAAATATATGGTGGAGCCTAGGAGAGTGCACTTGATAACAGCAAAACATGTTTTGAGGTACATAGCAGGGTCAGTGGAGTATAGTTTGGACTACGTCAAAGGTGATGGGATTAGGTTGATTGGCTATACAAACTCAGATTTAGCAGGATGTGCAGTTGACAGGAAGAGCACTTCAGGGTGTTGTTTTAGGTTGGGATCAACAGTTGTTTCCTGGTTCAACCGGAAACAGAGGTCAGTGGCACTGAATTCTGCTGAGGCAGAGTATATGGCAACTAGTCAGGCCAGTTGCGATGCTATTTGGCTTCGCAAGTTATTGGTTGGCCTATTTGGTCCTGAGTTGAGGCCTACTGTGATTCACTGTGATAATCAGAGTCGTATCGAACTCTCTGAGAATCCAATCTTTCACGACAGGTCAAAGCACATAGAGATCAAATACCACTTCATCCATGATTGGGTTCAGCAAGGAGTAGTTCACTTGAGTACATATCTACTGATGAGCAGATTGCAGGCATTCTCACAAAGTCTTTGCCAAGGGGCAAGCATGTCTACTTCAGAGACAAGATGGGAGTGGTGAAGAACACTTTCCTCGGTAAGAGGGAGTGTTGAGTTTTGGTACCTTGGGAAGTGGTCCCCTAGTGTTATTGAGTGCCTAACACTAAAGGGGGAAAGTACCCCTCCCTCACTTTACTTTATGTTATAAAGTCAAAGTGACTTTATGAGCTTTTAATCATAAAGTGACTTAGGGAAATTAAGTAAAGGGGGAGATCTAATCCCCACCCTTGATCTTGGTTGGCTAAGATCTAATCCTAGCCATTGGTTCCTAGGTTAACCTAATGATGAGGTTAAAGGAAAAGAGAAGGAGGAAAAGGGCATTCATTGTTCACTTGAGAAGAGTGAGGAGAAGAGGAGAGGATTTGGAGAAGAAGGAAGAGGGGCGCACAAGTCAAGGAGGGCGCACTTTGAACTAGGACGCACTTGTTGAAGGAGAGAAAGGGCGCACTTGCTCATGGAGGAAGGGCGCGCCAGCTGAAGAAGAAGAGCAGGTACAGCAGGTACAGTTTTCAAGGAAGAGGGAAGCATACTAGGAAGGGTGCATTTCCCAAAGAAGAGGGCACGCACTTCAAGGAAAGCTGGCTTGTTTTCCAAGGAGAAGCATGCTGCCAAACTTGAGATAAGTTGGCTGTAGTATACCTGTTATCTCTGCTGTAATAATTTCTCTTTAAACTCCATAATAAATTCCTCTTTACTTGTTTTCCCGATGGGGGTTTTTCCAGGGTCATGTTGACCAAAAATACTTGAGTATATTTTCAGTGGTTTGCTTATTTATTTATCAGCATTTTAGTGGAAAAGATCAGAGGTGAATGTTATGTATTATGACTGTTCAAAGCTAATTCTAGGACAGCAAGCTTTTCCTAAATAAACCTTTTAAACAGCAGCATAAATGAGCATAATATGAGTCTGGAAAAGGCAGCCATAAATCTGTGAAAGAACAGGCCTGTTTGTGACCATAAAACAGTCCCAAAATTTCAGACCTGTAGCAACCTTAAAGAGCCTCGAATTTCTTCAAAACCCACCATGGATTTTATTTATGAGACCATGGATCAAGCCAAAGAGGCAATAAAGGCAGCATATAGTGATAAAAAACAAAAGTATCTTCCCTTTTGAAAATCACTGATGATAGATGGAATAGGCAACTCCAACGAACTTTACATGCAGTTGGCTATTACTTGAACCCATACCATTGTACAAAAGTTTTTGAAACAAATGGAGAGGTAAAAAAGGATTGCACAAATGCATTGAACAGCTAGTCCTCAATGCGAAGATACAAGACAAGATACATAGTAAGCTCCTACATTTCAATGACAGTATTGGTACCTTCAACCTATGTTACCGGATCCATCAAGCTTGGGAACTGAATCCGAGGATACCCAAATCCGAAACGGATCCGGATCCTCCGGGATCCGCCTAAAAGATCTGCTACATTTGAAAAACTGTTGCGATGAAAAATCAAAAAAAAAAATTAGTCACTGTGTAATCCAAGGTGAAACTCATTTTGGAAATGTCGCCTTACGCCAACAGGAAGTGCAGTCGACCACTGTATTCAATTAAACTATTCCCTGGCTACCTTGTTACAACTTCGAAAAGCAGCTAAACTATTAGGTGGCGTCGTGGCGTCGCTTGCTCCATTCGATACCTATGCTTCCCAGTCCAAATGCCCCGCTCATGCTCGAAGTTTGATAAAGTGTAATAAAGTTTTATAGTAAAAACTATATCCGCATTGTAGATTTTTGAGGAACTATGAAGGTTGCCCAACAGGCCTGTCTTATGACCTCTTGTTGGGCTCTAAGTTTAGTTATTCAAATCTGTCCTTGCTGCTGTTTTAGGACAGCAAACAGGTCTGTTTAATTCTGCCAAGAAATCTGACTTCAACTGATGGTTATATGCTCTTTTAAGATGCCCTTGCAAGTGGTTTTAGTAACTGAATGTTAGCACATGCAAGCCTCAAAACATATAGCACTCCTCTAGGATCTTAACAAGCTCCTAATGCTGATCTAAACACTAAGCATACATGAAATTTGAACACAAGTATTTTTGGTCAACATGACCCTGGATAAAAACCCCCCAGGGAAAACCAGTTTAGAATGAAAGTGTATATATGTGATGTCTTAAGCATGGAATACAACAAGTAAACAAATACAATGGAACCTATACAAGTAGCAAGTTCCTCTCAATCTTGGCTAGAAGG
Source organism: Picea engelmannii (assembly GCA_009831015.1). Classification (NCBI taxonomy): domain Eukaryota; kingdom Viridiplantae; phylum Streptophyta; class Pinopsida; order Pinales; family Pinaceae; genus Picea; species Picea engelmannii. The sequence goes on from ML809358.1 coordinate 305,698, forward strand.
TTCCGTGAAGAATGTGCCCAAGTAAGTGCACCCTCTCTCCTTTGTTGCCTATTCCACTGAACTAGTGCGCCCTTGATCCTCCCTTGGCCAATTATACAAAGAAGCTTTTGTATGCTGCCTCAACACTGAACCACTCAGATCTGCAGTAGTCCACTCACAACTAGTGCATGCTAAGCTTGCGCCCTCCACCAAGCAATAACTCACACCACAAAATAATGAGGCCCTAAGCCTCCTTGCACCCTCCATGAATGAAGGCGCCCAAGCTTTCCTCACCCAACGCTTCCATTCTCCTCTCAATGCTCCTCTCCAAACTCTCCAAGTGAACAAAAGAGTGAATAAGCCTCCCTTTGCCCTATGCGCCCCTCTTGAACCATCCATAAGGAAACCTAGAGATTAATGACCCAGATCACTCCTAGCCATCTCTAATCAATGGGTGAGATCCTCTCACAAATATCTCACTTAGAAACCCGCTTTGGGTTAAGTTTCCTAAGTTCACTTTATGTCCCTCAATTCACCCACAAAGTGAATTAATTGTCACTTTTGCCTTAAGTGACAAACTTCACTTTTGACTTCAAACTCCTAAGTCAAAGTGAAATTAGACATAAAGTATAAGGTACAAAGGGTCAAACATTTCCCTCTTGTGGTTAGAGACCCACAACCACAAGGGGACCACTTCCCAAGGTACACCAAAAATCAACACGCAGATCTTAGATTAGTGCATAGTTTTCAATATAAAGTAACATAGATATAAAGTAAAGCTTTTAATGTAGATACTTTATATTTATATTTAATATAGTTTATAATATAGATGCTTTAAAAATATCTATGTTACTTTATATGACCTTCATAGGTAAATATCTATACTTAGTATATACTATAGATAAATATAAAGTATATAATAGTATAAAACATAAAGTATATAACTTGTATAAAGTACATACTAGATAAAACTTTAGTACATAGATAAATATAAAGTATATACTAGATAAAACATAGATACTTTATAAAGTTTTTAATATAGATACTTTATAAATATAAATATAGTTTTTAATATAAAGTAACATAGTTAAATAACCTATATTTAAAATTTATATTTTTTTTAATTTTTTTATAAATTTTATTTTTAAAAATTATAAAAAATATATTTATATTGTTTGTACTCGTTGTTTCCCCATTGTATCTGGATTCTGGCTTTTCAAAAAACTAGTGGATCTATATCCGGATCCGAATCCTGGTAACTTAGCCTTCAACATGAGTATCGCTATCTGAAGCAAAACCGAGACCCATGTAAGCAATTTCAAAGTATTTAAATTATATTATTCGTTATTCTATGCCTTGCAAAAGTTTAGTCAAATTTTCAACCTCATTTGATGAAACTTCTCTATTTTCAACTCTTATCACAACCTATCAATGGATGCAGTTTGGTAGCCAATGCCTTGATTTGCAAAAGTTTGCAATTCAAATCTTAAGCTAGACATGCAGTGTTTCTAAGTGTGAACGTGGCATATATAGACCAAGAAGCAAAACCATTTGGAACAAAACAATGGAATGATATGGTCTATGTTCAGTACAACCTTAGATTGAGGTGCAGCCAATTGTTCAACAGGACCCCTGATTCAAGTACCATAGTCTTGGATGATATTGATCCATGCTCATAGTGGGTTGTGGAGACTCAACCAATAGCATTTGGCAATGACAAACTATCTTGGATGGACTTGGACCCATCTCCATAGGCACGGGATCTAGACATTGGTGTTGCACTTTCAAGCCCAATGGAATCAAGTCACGATCCCATTCCCAAATCTATTCATGCCAAGGATGTAGGGGATGAGGAATCTTCAAAAGCTTCTTTCTTTAATTAGACTGTAGAGTCTAGTAAGTTTTTTAACTCTAGAGGCCATCTAGAGCCACTTTGTTTATGTATTTTGATTCAGATATGGATTGCAATCTATGTTACTTTGTTATATTCATTCTTACTTGCTATATATATGAGAAAACTTTTCTTTTTTTTGTCTAATGGTTTGGATTCACATGGATATACATGAATACTTTTTTAAATCAAAATTTGAATATTTTATGTATCTTTTGGTCAACCAGTTTTGGTTTCCGCGCAGCCTTGATAAGCTAAATGCCTTGGCAGTCGAGAAGGCCTATGATGAACTAAATGCCTTGGCAGTCAAGAAGGCCTATGATGATGAAGAATCATTTTTCCAATGATGAAGGAGAGCTTTTCTAGTCATCCTGCAGGGGAGCAGCAATAATTATTATGTGTAGCTTCATTCGATCAATCATCATAGCATTATAATGGTTTCTGTCTCTCAACTGCTCTTTGTCAAGCATTCTCTTATTTCTTTGATTCAAATAGACATGTTCTATAACCATCTCCACTCAGTCCCAAGCTCTTTACAAAGGACACACAACATTTAGATCGGCGAAAACTGCATCTTGTGGTGCAATGTAACGGTAACTTCTTCATCAAGAAGAGGAATATGAATGCAATAACATAAGAACTCAAGGAAGAAACGAAAGATTGCCTTAGTTGAGTTGGATGGTGAATGGCTAGACTCAAAGAAATGATGTTCAACATGCTTCGGCAGTTTCCCATGGTGAAAGCAGACTTCCAGGACTTGAAGCAGTCAATGGACCAAGTGGAGCAGAGGACTACCAGCACTGGAAATCCTCCACGAGAACGTTTAACTCGGTGCACACTGCAAACTACTGAAACAGCAAACCTTGGCATTTCTAAAAACAGTGGACTGAAAGAGGTGGAAACAATATTCATGAATGATAACTCCAAAGCATTTGCAGGTTAGTTTCATTTTGATAACTAATTAATACCTGTTCTTGCTTCTTTTTGTGTTAATTTATCAGGCCTTTAGTCCAAGTTTTGTAAATATAACACTTATCAGTAAGGATAGCACAGGCTGCACCAAGATAGTGTAAGTAAAAGCAATAGAACCAGCAGATGTTTAGATTCAAGCTGGTCAAGAGCTGTTGCTACGTGGTTAATATGGATTACCAAGACAATATGGTACCATTGCCAGCCCTATATCACCAAGCTTTTGTCTAATACTATAAACTAGTCGAATATACTATTTTGCTCGAGGAAGAAACTGTCTGACGATACCCCATAGAATCAAATCCCAACTGAATGTATGACGAGTTTATAAATCATTACAACTTTTAAAGAGTATAACTGTGCAGTCTTTTTCAGGTTTGTCTCTATTGAAAGTTGAAATCATGGATATGGATCGTTAACCAAAAGACCAAACTAGGGTTTTTGGCATTGGGCAATATAAAAGACAGTAGAGTAGTCTTGTGTACCAATATACTGCGAGGTGGAACATTAAGGTAGTTGATCATATGCGCAATTCGATAGGTCAATATTCTGGTCTTGCCGGAACCAGGGCCAGCTACAAGCCTCACATATGCCGCTTCCACCTCGGCCACAGAGAGCTGCTCCTCGTTCAAACCCCACCCATCCTTCTCTTCATCATCCGCTGATGCTGTTGTTGATAAAAATGCAGCCCCTCCAGGTGCTCTTGCTGCTCTCAAGCTTACCCTCGCCTTCTTTGCCTGTACTGCTGATAATGCAGTTTCGGCGGGGGAAAAGCCCACAACGCCTGTCCTAACAGTATGCACATCACTTGACACCTTCGCAATGCAAGGGCATTGAAGTCTCCATTGCCCGATTGGGCGCATTAACTGTTTCTTGCCCAAATATAGTGCGCACAGAGAACCTGGACGAAACATTGTCTCTTCAATCAACGTGAAAAAACATCAATGGAACCGCTAAGGTCAAGAGAAGATTCTATTGCAACCATAGCGCCTGTTTTGCCTTTCTCTTGGGACAAGGCAAAATAGAGCTGCTCATACATTCCCTTCGCTGCTCATAGCAGAATGAATATTCTACTGTAAAGTAGAGAAACATAAATGACTTGAACATGTTGTGGCCCTTCGTATTGCAGCTTCAGTATCCACTACATAAGTTTCTCATGTCACACTTTCCGTCTGAATATGGGAAGCTCCCTCTGAACTCAAGAGCTCGAAATAGCGCATACATAAACAGTCACAAATTTGCCTTGAAACCTTTAAACCTTTTTGAATCGAACACATATATATGTATTGTCCTAGGTTTTTCTGTTACATGTCTTGAGCGCATGAATTTTACACTCGTGCGTTGCGAAGTTAGTTATATATGGTTTCCTTACAAATTTGTAGAATGTTTTAATCGTGGCCAATTTTACAAGTTCTTAGTATAGTGATTCAATGCCTTTTTCAATTGGGTTTACCGATGGTTGGTTGGGAGGAATGATTATTATCCTCCCTAATGAGGTTCAATTTCTAAAAGGCTCGAGCCCTATTGTTGACCTAGGAGAATTGTATGGGTTGGCTCATTCTTTGAAGTAACCAAAAATCATCTCTTGATTTTGTTGATGGTTTTTTAGATGATGGTTCAATGGAATGTGATAGTGTTTCACTCGTTGTTGGCACCAATGGTGAAGTTCACCTTCACTTCTTGAAATAATTGGAATGGTTGCATTCCTTGATCACACACTTATCAAATGCTTTGTTTAACTTGGATGATTTGTGCATATGTTCATTGTTATTGTATTGAGTTATTGACGAGTTTGCTAGATTCATGTGGATTCAAGTGAGTGGCCTAGTCCTTATCCCTATAGACTTCTACATTACATTTTTCTACTTCCCCCTAGCATCCTCTCACTTCACCATCTACAACAAATAAATTGGGCATTCCCACTTCGATTTGTATGCCTATAACATTCAATACTAAGTGGTGGGTGAGGTCATCCTCTTGGGTCATTTAAATACTTGAATCCAAGCCCTCCAAGTCCCTCTTAGTGATCAAATACAAAGCATTATGTATCTAGGAGATTGATGCAGATTATGTACGACTTCATTGAGCATCTATCAATTCTTTGGAGCCTCTTCTAACATATGGTAGACACCTTTTGCAACTTGGTGAATCTCATGAGCTTATGATCCTTAACGACCTCCCCTCTTCCTAAACTCTAACCGTTTTCACATGCCTTCCTCGTGGTGGAGGTGTTAGTTTAGTGGACTATGTTGTGACCAACCAAGCCCTTCTTTGCTTTATATGTCACTTGTCGATTACCCCTATCCCTTTAGTCTCACGCACACCCCCCCCCCC
>ML809358.1:311024-328613 GCA_009831015.1 Picea engelmannii
CCATTTTTTGTCACTTGCGTCAACCTCCTCCAAATGTGTGTGCCTTTCCTTAACCATTTGGGAAGCAGCCTTTAAAACATATTCCTACCTCAATGGGTCCCCCTCCCTCACTCACAAACGTGGTTCCTACCCCATGATGCAATGGTATGATGATTATTGTAAGGCACTCCATATTCAACTTTGGTATGCATTTCCTCATGATTGTTCTTCGTACCCTAATCTCAAGAATTCTTATCATTATTCTTTTTGCCACAAGAAACACCTCTTTATCTCATCGAGGATACATGAATTGTATGCTTCACTTCACAATTTTCCAAAAACCTTTTGGTGCACCATCTTTCCCCACCACTCACCCTCTTGACCTTGATCTTAGTTCCATGATCTCCCATACTTCCATTTTCTATGATATAGTCGAGCATCCTCTGACCCAAGTCAACTCCCTTCCCACCCTCAGCTACTTATTCTCGTATTGGGATATCTCGGAGGCAAGTCTAGTGATTAATGTCAACAAAGTAGTAGATGAGGAGGGGTTTTAGGCTAAATTCTTCAAGCATGGTCTTCACACCCTTGATTATCACATTGTTAACCTATTTAATCATGTTGTCAACAAAGGCTTATGTTGGACTTGATCACATCACATTATTCACCCAATTCAAAAACTAGGTTCCAATGCAAATCCTAACAATTACGGGATGATAATGGTTGGTTATACTTTATGAAATCTCTATGTCATTGCCCTCTATTTGAATATTTTTTAGGATCTAGAGTAGAGATGCATTAAAGATAGAGGATATGTTGGTTTTTAACCCACTGATCAAACCATTAATCACATCCTTACACTTCGAGCCATCATTCATTGCTCCTCGGAAGTTTATTACTATATTGTAGACTTTTGAAAAGCATTTGACTCGCTCCCACAAGAGGCCATATTCCAAAGGCTTAAAGACATTAGCATTTCTTGAACTGATCCAAATTTATGAGGGAACGAGATGAAACACAGAAAATGACAGACACGCGGAGATACAAAAATACTCAATTTCTATTAATGAGTGAAATATGCAAGAATTGTAAAAATGTAGAGTGAAATGAACTTGCTAGAATGGTGGTAACTTATCTCTGAGAAGAGATGTGGCTGCTATCTGCATTAGCAAGAAGATGATTACAATGAGGCTGAAAAGGCCTTTTAACTAAAAGCATCAACGAGAAAACACTAAACATCCAAAACCCTAACCCCAAAAGATGAAACGCCAAAAGGTTAGTGGGCCCCAATGTGGTTAGTTGATATGTCAAATTCCCAAGGGTATTACTTTTTCATACGATCTTTGTTTGGGGTGCTCGGTAGCCCGTCGAAAAGGAATAGTTGAGGACTACACATTCTGAATGGTACAGTCGTGCCTTTAGTTATTAACTAGGTGCTTCCGAGCAAAAAAAAAAAGTTGTAAACGACCCCAGAAGTTCAGGACCCAAAAAAACTGTAGGAAAATTGCCAAGATAGAAACTGTATTTTGAGCCAGTAGAATGGGTGGGTGGACATCAATGTCCACTTGAATTAGTCCTCCCCCTGAAGAATAAATGGTCTCCATTGCGTTGAGTTCCCCCATCTATTAGGGAAACTTTTGTTGAACATGACGCTTGGTGGGTGCTCCTAACCTATGTGTCCATGATCTAATCAATGGTTTCTCGTTCCATGAAATCAGGGTTGAGCAATGTAGGTGTTAGTTACTCTACCACTTCAGATGTGTCCAGTAATGGTGGAAAATATGGTCGAAGGAGGTCCACATTGAATACTAGGTGCGAACCAAGGAAGGGGGAATACTTAAATCAAAAGCATTGTTGCCCATAGCCTTGGTGATGGTGTAAGGGCCATAGTGAAGTGGGCACAACTTCTAATGGGGTTCTGTAAGGTATTATTTATGCAAATGCAACCAAACCTTGTCTCCCACTTGAAACTTGTGTGGAACTCAATGTTGATCATGGTGTTGCTTGTACTTAGCATTGGCTTTCTGTAAAATATCATGGACCTGTTGGCAGATGTGTTGGATTCGTTTAATGAATTCAGTGGCTTTGTCAACCTCAAATTGAGCATGGGAAGATTTTTTCAGTTGTGTGGATGCAAGGGGCAGTGCTACATCAATGGGGCTCAATGGTTGAAATCCCAAGCCCACCTGAAAAGGGCTATGGTCGGTCGAGCTATGGAGAGATATTTTGTAGTTGTGTTGAACATAAGGAAGACTCTCATCCCATGTGCATGGATGCTTGGAGTTGTACATGCGCAAGATATGCACGATCATCCTATTGAAGACCTTTATTTGTCCATCAGTTTGGGGGTGGAAGGCAATGGATTTGGTGAGCTTAGTGTCCAGCAATGACTAGAGGCTTGACTAGAATGTACTCAAGAACCTGTTATCCCAATCTAATATGATGGTATGTGGTAGTCAAAAGTGTACCCAGACTCGCTCGAAGAAGAGCTTGGTAGTGGCCTTGGTTGTGATATTCTTCTCATAAGTTGTGAGAATGGCCATCTTAGAGAATCGATCAACAACCACGAATACATGATCATTGCCATGCTTAGTTAAGGGGAGACCAGACATGTAGTCCATCGAGATGGATTCTCGGGGCCTGCCAAGTGTATGCAAAGGCATATGCAGTCCTTTTTTTAATGGTTGTCTTGGCAATGGAGTAGAGAATGCAAGATCTGATATACTTACTGACATCCTATCGAAGCTTCAGCCAATAGAAATACTTGTATAGTATTGCCATTGTCTTCTCCATGCCAAAGTGTCCATGACTGTAGTGGGCTTCCCAAATCAACTTCGCACGCTCGCTTTAAGGAACATAGAGATGACCCAAATGGCATAACAATCCATCCTAAAGATGAAAGTCAACAATGGTCGTGCTTGTTCCCAACATCTGGTAGGACGTAGCAAAGTCAAGATTATTGTCATAGAGTTGGGGCCTCCGGAGGTCTCATGCCCATAAGAGTTGAGAACCATGGTCAGTGTTGCAACCAGAGGTTGACTGAGGCAGTCATTGACATGATTAGTGCTCCCTTTCTTATATTTAATGTCGAGGTGAAATGATTGCAAGTATGTGGACCACTTTTGATGGTCGTCATTCTGTAATTTGCCCAGTGTCTACATGAACTACAGAGGCTTACTGACATCCTATCGAAGCTTCGGCCAATAGAAATACTTTTATAGTACTGCCAATGTCTTCTCCATGCCAAAGTGTCCATGACTGTAGTGGGCTTCCCAAATCAGCTTCGCACGCTCGCTTTAAGGAACATAGAGATGACCCAAATGGCATAACAGTCCATCCTAAAGATGAAAGTCAACAATGGTCTGGATTGTTCCCAACATTTGGTAGGACGTAGCAAAATCAAGATTCTTGTTATAAAGTTGGGGCCTCCGGAGGTCTCATGCCCACAAGAGTTGAGAACCATGGTCAGTGTTGCAACCAAAGGTCGACTGAGGCAGTCATTGACATGATTAGTGCTCCCTTTCTTATATTTAATGTCAAGGTGAAATGGTTGCAAGTATGTGGACCACTTTTGATGGTCGTCATTGTGTAATTTGCCCAGTGTCTACATGAACTATAGAGGCTTGTGATTTGTATGGATGATTGTCTCCTTCCCCATAATGTAATGCTTCCATTGGCAGCAAGCTTGTATAATGGAATACATCTCTTTGTCATAGGTGGGGTACTTACGAATGACATCTGAGAGTGTATCATTATGATAGGCCATTGGATGACCATGTTAAGTGAGAACAACACCAACAACGTAGTCTAAAGCATCTGTCTCAATCTCAAAAGGTTGTTGCAGATCGGGTAAGGCGAGCATTGAGGTTGAGCATAGACGATGTTTCATATTGTCAAATGCTTTCTGTTGTGACCTGGCCCACACAAATTGGGTTGTGCAACCACCCTTGATCACATGGTTGAGGGGCCATGCAATATGAGAGAACCCCAACACGAATCTGCAATAGAATTTGGCAAGGCCCAAGAAGCTCTAAAGCTTGGTTAGTGTTGACAGGGTTGGCCAGTCATGAATGACTTGGATTTTGGTTGGATCTACATGCACACCATGCTAATCTGCAATGTGTCCGAGGTATTGGACCTTGTTCATGCCGAAGTAACATTTCTCTAAGTTAGCATATAGCTTGTGTTGTTGCAGGGTGTGTAGGACCTGTTGAATGTGTTGCAAGTGTTTTGCCCAAATCTTTTTTAATATGAGGATGTCATATAATTATAAAACCACAAAGGAATTGGTGAAAGGTCACAAGATGTCATCCATCAACCTTGTGAAATTTGTTGGGGCATTCGTCAATCCAAAGGGCATGACCATCCACTCGAAAAGACCTTCTTTATACTTGAAAGCAATCTTCCATACATCGGTCGATTCTATTGGGACCTGGTGGTAGCCAGATTTCATATCAATCTTACTAAAGTGCTTGGCTCCCTTGAGTTGTTCTAGAAGGTTGTCAATCCAAAGAATTGGGTACCAGTTCTTGACTGTGATTTTTTTCAGAGCTTTGTAATTAATATAGAGTCCTTAGGTCTCATCTTTGTTCTGTACAATCATGATTGGGCTTCTGTAGGGTGAGGAGCTTGGTCAAATGTGCCCTTTTTGAAGTAGCTATTGAATCTAGCACTTGATTTCCTCATTTACCAAGAGAGAGTGTCGATATACCGACCCATTAGGTAAAGGCATGTCGGGGGTTAGATTGATTGAATGCTTGACCTGCTAGTGCATAGGCACCCCGGTAGGTAAGGTGAATATGTCTTGGTATTCTTCCATGACTTTGTCCACTTGCTTCCATTGTGTAGAGAAGCCATGTGCAGAAGCCATGGATGTGGCCGCGACCTTTCATTCACCTTGAGAGCGAATAATGAAGAGGACAAATTTCCCATTCTAGGAGCCGACCTTCCTACACTGCTTAGCTGAGACCAAATAAATTGTGATAGTTGGAGCTACCTCTGGTATCCTATATAGTTGTGTTCCCAAAGTAACAATGACACCACGAGGTCTAGATTCATATACATCATGATGTTTCCACATATATAGCTATCCTAAAAGAACATCACAAACTTCAAGTGGGGAAACATCACATAGTACCTCATCCTTAAAGGGTTTGATGCCATCAGGCAGGTAGCACTGCTGGCTGACGCGAAGATCTCATCCTTGGTTGAGCCACCTGATGTTGTATGGTTGTGGATGTAGTGTTATCAGCAACTCCAATTGCTTGATGACCTATGATGAGATTAGGTTATTTTGGATTACACTATCAATAATAACATGTAACAGAGCACCCTTCACCCACATCTATGAATGAAAAAGGCACTCACCTTCCTTCAACACTTCTAGTTTGTCTGGCTAGACCTTGGTGGTAGCAACTATGGCATTGGGTTCTACATCTATGATTTACCTCCCCTTGTCTGGATCTGAATAAGAGTTAGAGCCTGGATCTGACTCTAAGGCTTTAATCTCGGCCACCAATGACTACTTCGAGCGACATTCATCAGTGTTGTGCCAAGGGATTTTGTCGAACTTGCACCACTTCCTAGTGCCTTTCTTTGTCTTCCCATTACCCTTCTTTGCTTGTGGATTAGGGTGGTTGTCCTGAGGTTGTCCGTCCTTGTTTTGTCCTTTGTTATGTAGGCTAGGGTTGCCTTTGCGTTGCTTCTGATGTCATGAATTCACAGATCCAAACTCCCACTTATTCCTCTTATTATTTTTTTGCTCGATTTTAATAGCATATCAATAAGCGGCTTCCGGTGATGAGATGTCCAAGAACTCCACTTCTGTTTGGATGTACCTATGTAGACCCCCACGGTATTTTAGAACCAAATGTTACTCAGACTCTGGCACTATTTGGTCCCTCTCCTGACACAATGTCGTCCATCTCGTGTACTAGTCATCGTAGCTTCCAACAGGGTAATATTGTTCCTTAACAACATCCATAAAAGAGTCCCAAGTGGGTTCAGCCTCAAACATTCCAGATGTAGATTTTAACCTTGTATAATAAATTACTGCAAATGGATTCTTAATAAAAACAGAAAAGATACAATGGCACACACACATTACACAGAGATTTTACCCTAGAAACCAAAACTAGGAAAACCAACAACATGTTTAGAAACACACCTCTAATCTTTTATTCATCTTATGTATTTATTGTTTACAATACAATATATGCATAGGATGTCGTGGCATCCAAACCCCTAACCCATTAAACTAGATTAGTCAACAACCCTAATTCCTTAACTGGAATTAGAAAACCATCGACAAAAAACATGTGTTGAAAAATCACCCAAAAACGAACGTAAAAAACCACAAAAAAAAAAAATTGGGGCTCTGCCCCCAAACCCCCAACAACCCCTTACTCCCATATCAGTGTACATTACATTGGACTAATCTTGCAAATAATATAACAAATATCCAACACCAAAATCCTCTGCGGAATTTTGCTCACTGTAAGTCTCCCACCAGTTTTCGACATGGGGGACAACCTTAAGGAGCGCAAACATGATCTTTCCCTTATAAGAGAAATTATGGACAAAGAAATAACATTCCAACATATTTAACAATTTTTCCAAAGCATCTGCATCTACTTGACCTTCAAATACAGGAATATCAAAATCAACTTGCATCTTGAAAGGGAATATCCATATTTGGAGCAACTAGATTCCCTCACATTGTATATATACGAGTGTGTTAGCATCTAAGAGGACGGTAGAAGATAGTGTGTGTGAGAGTGGTTGTGGATAGACTGTGTGAGAGCCGAGAGCTTTGTTACCAGACCTTGTCAATTTCTGATTTAATAAAAGATTGTTGTTAATGTGTGGAATGTCAATCTGATTTCATACTGGTAATTTAAGAGTTGTGAGCACATGCCTACCAGTGAGGCAGGGCCCACTCACAAGTATGGCACTCTTCTCTTTCATTTTTTTGCATATATATATATATATATATATATATATATATAGTCGTTAAATACTAGTTTAGGTAGTTGTTAATTATTTGAATTCTTTCTAAGATACATATCTGTTGCATAATGGCCACCTGCAATTGTTGAAGAATGATAAATAGAATGTGTTAGAACTCATACTTTTGCAGATTATTGATTTCCCTCTTGGCCTTTACTTATATTGACATCATTTGCTAAATATGGGTCTGCATTCTTTAGCTGTAGCAGTGTTTGAATTATCAATAATAAAATCATGATTTGGGGATGATGTAATCTACTGGTATAGTTCCAACATAATTATTAAACGACAACTTTGCTTCTGAAATTTGAGTATTTAAATTAGAACAGATTAGATAACTTCCTTTGCTTTGATGGTTTGTGCTACAAAATCACTGTACTTGTGACCCCACTAGGTGAATCCCTGAGGGTATAGGGTTATGAGAGCTTAGAGACCTTACCCCGAGAGGTACCACCAACTGGGTTGGCGGTTGTAAGCACTGTGACTTCATCTTTTATGCTTTTCTTTTGATTTATGCATGGTTTAATTTAGTTAGTCTTTTCCAATAGCCTGGTGAAAGTTTTATTTCTGTGTATACTGCACTGGGTGCCTCGCAAGTGTAAACCGAACCTCGGGTTGACAAATTAAGTGACAGTGTAGAGTGACACCAAATAATTGAGAATCATATTTACACCTCGTCATTTTGGTGTCGTTGCCGGGGATCGAACAGGGTGACCCGCGTGACAGGAAATAATACTCACCACTATACTACAACGACAATTCACGTGTGAACAAGTTGTTAAAGGGTTTTTCTTTAAAGGTCTATATATTCTTCAAATAAGGGTCATTGCACATCCATTACCACAAATTTAAAGTCATTTGTAGTTGATACAAGTGCACGGTTCTCATGTGTTCAAATCTGCTACATAATCAGACTTGTAACAACCTGCTACATAATCAGACTTATGGCAGTCTGCTATGGAATTAGGCCTGTAGCAGCCTACTACCGAATCGGGCCTATAGCAGATTAAAGTGCAAGTATTCCAGGCATATGAAGAATTGCAAGTGCACGAGAGTATTTAAAGAAGATAAATCAGAAATAAAGAAATTATTTTAAAGACCTTCCGCAAGGTTCTATTACTTAGCATAAAGATATATAAGAAAAAGGGAATTAATGTAAACACCTCCAGCATATGCCTACGAGCCACAAAGTTCCAACACTCAACAGGTGATAATTCCCAAGATAGGATACAAACACATTTGCACACAACAATCCAACCAATTCAACCATCAGTTATGAGAAACCCATGGAATCTGGAAATTAGTTAACATTTCATTGGCTAATGTATAACATCATGAGGCTGAGCAAATCAACAGACAATAGAATATTAAGTTTGTTTAACTTATTTGCAGCATAATAGGGGCTGGTCGCTCCATATTTGGAGCAACTAGATTCCCTCACAATGTATATATATGAGTGTGGTAGCATCCAAGAGGACGACAAAAGATAATGTGTGTGAGAGGTGGTTGTGGATAGAATGTGTGAGAGCCGAGAGCTCTTTTACAAGACTTTGTCAATTTCTGATTTAATAAAAGACTGATTTTAATGTGTGGAATGTCAATCTGATTTCATATTGGTAATCTAAGAGTTGTGAGCACATGCTTACCAGTGAGGCAGGGCCCACTCACAGGTATGGCACTGTGCTCTTTCATTTTTTTGCATATATATATATATATATATATATATATAGTCGTTAAATACTAGTTTAGGTAGTTGTTAGTTATTTGAATTCTTTCTAGATACATATCTGCTGCATAATGGCCACCTGCAATTGCTGAAGAATGATGAATAGAATGTGTTAGAACTCATACTTTTGCAGATTATTGATCTCCCTCTTATCCTTTACTTATATTGACATCATCTGCTAAATTTGGGTCTGCATTCTTTAGCTATAACAGTGTTTGGATTATCAATAATAAAATTATGATTTGGGGATGATGTAATCTGTTGGCATAGTTCCAACATAATCATTAAACGACAACTTTGCTTCTGAAATTCGAGTATGTAAATTTGAACAGATTAGATAGCTTCCTTTGCTTTGATGGTGTGCGATACAAAATCACTGTACTTGTGACCCCACTAGGTGAATACGTGAGGGTATAGGGTTATGAGAGCTTAAAGACCTTACCCTGAGAGGTACCACCAACTAGGTTGGGGATTGTAAGCACTGTGACTTCATCTTTTATGCTTTTCTTTTGATTTATGCATGGTTTAGTTTAGCTAGTCTTTTCCAATAGCTTGGTGAAAGTTTTATTTCTGTGTATATTGCATCGGGTGCCTCGCAAGTGTAAACTGAACCCTGTGTTGACAAATTAAGTGACAGTGTAGAGTGACACCAAATAATTGAGAATCATATCTACACCTTGTCATCTTGGCATTGTTGTCGGGGATCGAACCTGGGTCACCCGCATGACAGGTGGGAATACTCACCACTATACTACCAAATCTTGTGGGAACATTGCATTAAAATTCACCACACCAAGATATATGAACTTTTTATAGAACCCATGTATAATCCGATATTTTTTGAACCTGCCCAATGTACGATATACAAATCTATGTAAGCGATTAATGAGATTGGTGATTGGTACGTCACAAAGAGAGGCACATACATAAAGATTTTTGGAGCTACTAAAGCGCCCCATATAGTACCACAATTCATCCCTGATAAGTTGGCGCTTTAGGAGGTAGCTTATTAAATGTTTCTACATGGGTTTGGTGCATCACTCTCCCACAACAAGAAATCATTGTGGCTACCATTTCCTTTCCATATAGGGGCCTATGGAATTAAAGATGTAAAATAAACAATCATAGAAGAAAAATACCTGGCCACATTCCACTTCAATGAGGAAATATTTTGAAGGTATGATCCATTAAACATAGTCAGTCTCCACCTCCATGCTTGTAAATAAAGATGGATATATAAGAACAAAGTATGGTAGGAAAAAGAAGTATACACAAGAGTCACATCTCTGGATGAAGTGGCCTTAAGAATGGTAGTAGCAACATACGAAGAAAAGACAAAAATAAAGAACAAATGGAAAAGGAGACACTAAAAAAAGAATCCAAAGAGAAGGAAGCAACTATCACAACCAAACAGAGACTAGAGAAAGAAGCTAAAGCTATAAGGCTACAAAAAGAAGATGACGTACTAAGACTACAGAAAGAGGTAGAGGAGAGAAAAAGAAGCAAATATTTAAGACTGACACAAGAAGAGAAAAATAGAAAGAAGAAGGAAGAAGATGGAGCAAAAAAGAGGAAAGAATAAGAGGAAGCAAATTAGAAGAAAGAAGAATATGATGCAAGAATATGGGAACTGATGGACACTGGGACTTCTCATCCCGAAACCTCATACGAAACCCTAGGCACATATATCAAAGGGAGTCATTGATCCAAATTGGATCTTGGAAAATGTTTGTAAATGTTGTAAATAAACATGTTTTTATTTTATTTTATTTTATTTTGTCTTCTGGCACAATGGGAAGGTTAAATGAATAGCTATGACTACTGGCCTTCCAAAGACAACCCATTAAAAATAACGAGGGTTGCAGTGAAGAAGGGGAGAATGCAAAGATAATTTTGGGAGGCTAGTAACAAAGATAAGAGCTAGTGCAACCTGATTGAAGTTAGGTGGACGAAGGCGTCAAAGACTATGTCCATGTTGAGCGAAGGTATCTATGCGCCATGGTTTTCTGCGAATATGGTCTTGTTGATGTTTAAGTCTGTTAGGACCGAAACACCAACCTCACGAGGATATGAATGCCCTTGCGTTTTTATAGAGGTGGTACTCCTCTTTGAATTTTTCTAAAGATCCTTCTTGAAGTTCTTTCAGGACAATATTTATAAGTAGGAGAATGCTATGAAGCAAGCCCCAAAACATTTATCGCTCAATTAAAATAAAATTTATAAATATACACAGAAACAATTCCTGAGAAAAGGACTAGGAATCTTCACTCATAAAATTGACAAAAATAATTTATATATAAATCATATATTATTAGAAATAAAAACATATCTAACATTCATCACATCCAAGAAATATATTCGATCACATTTATAGGAAGAAAATAGATGGTCCCAAAAAATAAGAGAACCTTAAAAGAGTTTTTCATTAGAATCAAAACAAGGACTGCATGGTAGCTTAGTCCCTGCCAAGTAGATTTGGAAATGGAGATGATATCTGCCACCCTATAATTATTGATGATGATGATTAGTGTGAAACATGAACAATATGTTAACTAGGGGCTAGTTTCATAGTCTTAAAAGAAATCAATCTGTGAACATTTTAAATGAAAAAAATTAACACTGATAACTATACCGTCAGAAAGATTGGAATTCAAAGAATTCGACCTAGACTCACAAGGAATGGAGGAAGATGTGCTTCTCCATGACACTTAGTTTATAGATTTGTCATATGCCATATTGGCCAAGATCTCTGATCACATTTTTACTTTAATGTGGATGTTGTATAGTTTTGGGATTAACCTAAATTTCCTTCCAATTAAGATATGCTAGCCAAATGCAAATTGCATTTTAAAAATATTCAATTTTTCTTTTTGAAAAAAAACCTTTCAAATTTAATAATATATATTTTTATATAATATTTATTATATTACATAATAAATATAATATAAATATAATAATGCATAATAATAAATACATAGTACGACTTTTTATATTTAGATGTGGTGATTGGTGAAATTCATTGATTATGTAATTAATTCTACATATTCAAAGACGTGAAGGGAGCAATACAATTCAATTCTATCAACCAATTAGAAATGAGAAACACAAATGTTTTTATTATATCCAAAAATATATATTTGTTTTCCTATGTTAAACGTTACATTGCATACACAAATTTATGGTAAAAAGAAAATTAATGTCACATCAAAAGCAAACTAATTGTTATAGTTCCATGGCAGGGACCAATAATATTTTGATTAGTCAATTTCAAATATCTTATCCTCAAATATTTAGAGTTCAAAGATACAATCAAAATTAACCCCGAATTGGTTCTCTGGGATTTTCTCAAATATGATAAAGTCTTTATAGTTTGATGAAAATAAATTTGTTTGTCCAAAAGGAATGAGATTGGGGCTCCAACGGACCATAAAATAAAAAGAAGAGAAGAGAATGGAGTCACTGGATCAAGGAAAAAGCAAGGATGAACTGTGATGAATCTCTCATGCTTCATTTGCTTGCTGATGCACCTTTTGTATATTTGTTTGTTGTCGTTATGTGACCGGTATTAACTTCTTCAGTTGGGCCCTCGATAATCTTCATTATGTCTTTTTTTAACCATTATTCAATGTATTATTGCAAAGGAACAATGGTCACCTCTTATTTGACTTTGAATTTAAATAATCCATTTTCATATTTTCTATAATCAATTGAAAGATTTTGCAATGTAGTTTCAATATCCTCATTTATACTGGCATATTCAACAAGCCAATTATCAATGTCATTTTTAGTATACTCAATCATACTATGGAACTTCTCTGCTGATAATTTATTTAAATTTTCCACAATTTCTTCGAACCACTGTCTTTTTTGAAGCATTGAATTTGATATCAACTTTGGATCTTCAACTTCAATAATGTTGCCCGCAAGATCTAATCCGATCAATTTAGAATAAGCCTCGGTCTTCTTAGATGTCAAGTCATTAAGTTCAATTGATAATTCTCTTAATATATTAATTCTTTGAGTCCAACAAGCCCTTAGTTGCTTTATGCGAGCTTGGGAAGCCAAATATTCCTTTTTTCTTTCACATTCCGTCATTGTCGAAACCTTTATAATAAAAGTGGCAAGTCCATCTTTGAAAAATCCTTCATCATTTTCAATATCAGCTTTCAAATATTCTTTGGTGTTCTGAATCCTAGAACCAAGAGAAACAAAACTACTCGCTAGATCCCATGTATCTATAATAAGAGACATTCTTTTCTTTATATTTTGTTCAACATAATGTCTAGTTGTAGTAAGTAAGCTTGAGGTCCCTTTTAATCTTACACTTGATTTTGGAGTTTTCTCAAAATTCCTTCCTGGTTGAATTGTTGTTACAGGGGTGGCCAATATTTGTGGTGACAGTATAATAAACTATAATTCTTGTATCCTTTCTTTAAGTATGGAATTTTCAGCTTCCATATCATCTATTGAAACATCAAGAGCATCCACTGTAACCTTATGAATCTTAGAAATCCCAGATGGAAGCATCTTTCTAAGATTAAATGTAGAATAAGTTTCACCCTTTTTATTTTTTGAAGGGGTTCTTTCAAAAATCAAATTTCTTGAGTCTTTATCAAATAAAACATTTATAAGTGTGCTACTTAATCCCACTGATACCATGTGATCATGAAAAAGATGACTAGGGTCAAAACCCTTAATATATTTTGCAAATTTCATATTATATTGATCGAATTGTGTAGCATATTCATCAATTTTTCCATGTCCTCTTAGAAATATTTCACCGACCTTCCAAAGTAGCGGGATGCATTGTTTCTTCTTTTTCTCATAAAATAGATGCAACCAAGATTTATATTGCCTTGCCACTTCAACAACAAATAATTTATCTGGAACATAGTAAGGAAGATATAGGGGTTTTTCATGAGAGCAAAAAAACCTTATAATATTGTATTTGTCTGTTTTTTCCATAATCTCCTTTTTATCCAGAAAATCTAATGCTTCTTGTGACAACCTGGATGTATTCTCCCCAAACACAAGCTTCTTAAAAAGAGATACAAATTGATTATGTACTTCATAAAATAAATGAGCATCCTTTTTCCTCCATAGGGCCTAATACCAAACTGTTATAGGGTCAACATCACAATTTACCCTTTTTCCAATATTCAACCCCTTGAAAGTATGACAGTAAGTAATTTTGAAAATTAAGTAAGAAGCCATGTAGAACTTTTTAGGTTCTTTAAAACTTGATAATTGCAAAGAAATTTATGTAGAAATGATTTTTCCCCAATCGAAAACCGCTTCTTCATGAATTGTAAAATTTAAAATATACAGAGCCAACCGAGGAATGGTTTTTGTAGACTCTTGTCCTGTAATTCTAGAAAACATCCATGTTATTTCTCATTAAGGATTTTTCAATAAACTGACCTGAATTCTTGATATATATTCAGGGATTGTTAAAGGATCTTCTAAATATTTTTGCGGAAGCTCTAATCCATTATTCTTTTCCTTAAGGAAGCTTCAAGCTTCGTCTCCTTTAAATGTTACAGTTGGCTCTGGTAATTTCAACATATTCCCGAAAGTTGATGGAGCTAGAGAAATATAACATATGTTGTGTAGTGGAATTGCTTTTCAATTTTGAATAAATTTTTCGACACACCAAGAGACTATGCCTTTGCAGCCTATATTAGTAGAAGAACCATTTGCACAATGGGGAATTGATTTTGTTGGACCAATAAACTTGGAATCAAGTAAAGACCATTTATACATTCTCACTGCTACAGATTATTTCAAAAACTGGCAAGAAGTAGTACCATTAAGAAAAGCATATTCAGAAGAACTTATAAAATTCCTTAAGGATAATATTTTATCAATACTTGGATTTTTTGAGAAATTTATTACAGACAATGGATAAATTTTTATTGGATCAAAATTTATAAAGTTCTATGAAGAGTTTGGTATTTTAATGGGACAAATATCTAATTATTATCTTCAAGGAAATGGCTTGGTTGAATCTACAAATAAAACCTTAGTTCAAATCCTCAAAAAGACTATTGATCAAAATCAAAAGAATTGGCATTTAAAACTAACAGATGCATTATGGGCGAGTAGATTGACACCAAAGGATAACATTGGGACATCTCCATATAGTTTGGTGTATGGGAAAGAAGCGAGAATGCCAATCAATTTAGAAATAAATGCTTTAACATATGCAGTAAATGTTGATGATTCAGAAGAACTCTCACCACTACATAAAAGGTACAATCAAATCATCAAACTAGAGGAACAACGAAACTAAGCATTGCATAAAATGAATCAAAGGCAACAAAGTGTCAAAAATATTTTGATCAAAGGACAACAATGGAATTTTTTCGAAAAGGGGAACTAGTACTACTCTGGAATAAAGCTAAAGAGAAACCCTCTATGCATACAAAATTTGAGGCATTATGGATTAGGCCTTCTATAATTGAAAAAATATTTGCATACAATTCTTGTTTGATCAAGGACATGAAAGGAACAATGCAGGCATTGCTGGTTAATGGCCAACATCATAAAAAATTTCTTTTCTTAATCAATATTTTCCCTTACTTGTACATATTTCTCGTTTTTGTTGTACATCCTTCTTAATCTTTTCATTTTTTTTTACTGAGTCCATGCCCAGTAGGTGAGATTTTGGATTCTTGGTAACCCGCAGGGGGTCACGATCCCACAACTAGATCCAATTATTGACCAATTTCTAGCTTAATATTTTCCTCTCGTTTCTCTATACTTAGAAATTTTTGAGTCATGGCGGGTAAACTTTCTTTCCAAAAGAATTATGCGTTCTAAAACGTGCACCTCCCTTCTCTGCCACATATAAAATGCCCCAACACTTAGCCATTTTATTGATATTTCACGAGTTTGCGGAATTGTGGGTTCACTTGCCTTTTCTTTTTAAGTTCGTCATTTCCAATACTTAACCATTTTTATTAATTTTATTTACATCACGAGTTCTTGGGTTTGTGGACTCGCGAACTCATCCTTTCTTCTTTTCCATACCCACCACCCCACCATTCTAAATCCTTTGTCATATTTTTCAAGATTTATTTAACTCTACTATTACGGAAACTAACTACTAATTAAATTTTGAAAATGTCATTATTGATTGCATACTTCTCGAGGTAATATCATTAATGTGTATTAACTTCTCATCGGAAAAAAATCAAGTCATATTACTGAAGACTTTTTTTTTTTGTAGGTTAGAAGATATATTAGATCCTGCTACGGAGCAAAAGTTACAGCTGTCATGATATCCCATGTGGCTGTGGCAGCATCGCCCTGGTGAGAAACCAATGCTGCCACATGGCCATTAAGGTTCCAAGTGTCCATGCAAAACTTAAAAACCTGTAAAGAGCATAAAATGTATAGTCCTAGATATAGTATGCCACGCAGGGAGTGAATCCTGTAAGCTAAACTGTCCATACAAGATTCAAAAAACTGAAAGGAGAAAAAACTGTATAATCCTAGAGCTAAGAAAACAAGCAGGGCAATAACCTTGTAAATTATATTGTTTGAAGAAATAAAAAACTTGGGAAACCTAAGCAAGTTGAAATTATCCAGAGTTGGGGTTAGGCCTCCGCTCGTTCCTTTGGTCGTGTGCGGTGTCCTTACCCAAAGTCCTTGTGTCCGGGATAGTTTGTCGAAGATCCTGTAGAAGAGACATCAAAAGCTCCTTGCGACGAATCTAGTCATCTTCCCTGTTCTGCAACACTTTGATGGCGCCATTGACATCCATAATTGAGCGCTTCATGAAATCCAGGGAGTCCTTCAAAGGATCCAACCTAGCGCACCAGGAGAAAGCAATTGGGGGCGAAGGGCGTGGAGTAAAATTAGAGGACGAAGAGGGGGAGGCGGGAGAGGGGAGGGGGGATGACGAAGAAGAGAGAGGGGCAGTCAGACTGGGGGGAGTAGAGGGTGGAGGAGGGCGAGGTGGAGGCTGGAGGGGAGATGGTAGCTAAGGGCTGAGCTTCAGAGCGAAGTCCAGGGAATTGCCATAGCTATTGAACCACTCAATTCTACAATCATAAAAATAAGACAAGGGAGGTAATTCTGGTGTAGTGGCACATTAAGAGGGTGGCCTATACAGGTGGCGCGAGTTGAGGCATGGAGGAGCTCTAGAGTGAAGGCACGAGCAATGTCCTGAGGCAAGCTTTGAGGAGATTGCTTGCCACGACCCCTCGACCCTCTGCCTCTCGTTGTGTACCAAGCCACCCCTCTCTTAGAATTACCTCGAAGGCGAGGCATCGTGAGATAAACAAAGAACCAGAGGTGGAGCTCAAGGCAGCGGTTGAGCGAAGGAGAAGGTTCGATCCAGGACCAAGAACATAAGCAGACTGAAGGATGAGTGCGAGGCGCGGGAGGCCGATAACGCAAATGAGGGTGGAAGGGACGAGGAAGCTCAAACCAGAGCCAAATAAGAATGCAGTTTGGTGGAATAGGGTGATACACGGGGGGTCGAGAGCTCAAATGAGCCATGGCTTTCCAGAACTTAGGCCAAAACCCACTTATCCGGCCAAGGTGATGGGACTGGTCCTGTTGTTCCTGAGTCTGTACTAAGGCTTGGAGTACAGTGTCAGGGCATCCGAAGGTATGTAAAAGGTGTATATGAAGATAAGTCACCTTCTGTATAGGAAACTAATGAAGGTTTCTACGTTCTAGCTGTCTAGCTTCCAACTATTCCAGGTTAGTAATGTCTTGTTTGATGGCTGCCCATGAACGTTCCAATTCCTCTCGGGTTGTTGCAGTTTTAAGAATTGTGTCAAAAAGATTTAAAGCGATGTGTATTTGATTAGCCAACCCGGGTTGAATATTTGGCTGAATTGCTGCGGGGACAGTCATGAGGA
>ML809359.1:0-15309 GCA_009831015.1 Picea engelmannii
CACAAGTTTTGTTTTTACTGTAAAGTGAAATTCTAAATAAAAAAAATACTTTTATATGTCGAAAGTTGAATAACTTGTGAAAATACAGTTTTTTTTGTCATAAAACAAGCAAAAGTGTAACCCACCTTCATGATTTCACCCTGAACTTCTATAATATGGAATATTCTCCTTTGGATGCCATTTGGCTCCTTGATCTCTTCCTGTAAGAATTTTAGGATTGGTATACCAAGCTGGGTGTGAAAGATAGTGTTTATGCCATAGACAATATGATATTGCGAGGTTCCCAAAGACTTCTTGGTGCTGATTTTGTCGTCCCACGGAGCATATTTAGGTTTAGAGTCCCAATATTTCTTGTTTTCGATCAACAAATTCTTGATAATCCTGATGAGAGTTTTGTTTGATGACTCTACCAAACCATTCCCCTAAGGGCAGTAGCACATGGAATGTGTCAAGGGAATGTTATGACTTCCACAGAAATGAATCATGGCTTTGTACTTGAATGCTTGGGAAATATATGTTATAAGCTTGTTGGGGAAATCGAATCTGGCGAAAATATTGGTTTCTAAGAAATTCATGATCACCTTGTCAGTGGCATTCTTGTTGGGAACGACCTCGATACACTTTGTGAAATAGTCAGTGGCAGTCATAATCCACTTGTGTTTCCCACTGGAGGGTGTATTTATCTCACCTATGAAGTCTAACCCCCATTGATGAAACAGACCACTGGAAGTGATAGGTTTTAGGGGTAGTGATAGTAAGTTTAGTTCTGCTGCAAATTTCTGACATTCATTGTAGGCCCTAACAGTAGTAAATACATCAGGGAAAAGGGTGGGCTAGTAGTACCCTACCCTTAGGATCTTGAGAGCTGTGGCCTTCTAATGTTGGTTTCCTCCACATACTCCTCTATGCATTTCTATTGTGACTTGTTTGGCTTCATTTTCATCAAGGAATTTTAACAGGATGCCAGTAGGATCCCTCCAATACCAGTTTTGTTTTGAAATGCATAATTTGATAGCCTTCAATTTGAGAGACTTGGCCTTTGTCTTCTTCACATATGGTGGACATTCAAGATGCTCCTGAAAATAAATGGTGTTTCTATACCAAGGGGAAGCAGAGTAATTTTCAAATACCTACATGTTGTCTTGTCAAGGCCGTATGATGGGTGCATTTGATTGGGTGTATATTTGATGCAATTATAGCGCCTTACTGTTATTGGACTAATCAGTAAGTGTGGAAACAAACAGATATCCCTAAATCCCATAGGGAGTTAGAACAAAACAAGACAAAATAAACACTTCACCTTAGACTTCATGGTCATATGAAATAGTTTAGAGAGGTACAAGTGACATACCTTTTAAACGACGCTTGATCCTCACTAGTATCGTCCTCGTAGCTCCTTCTTTGAGTTTGTGGAATGGTGAAACTGTTTTAAGAATCACAAACCAACAAAGAGAGAGAAAAAAGATATATATATTCTAATGAATTCTATGTATAAGATCAAGGAGTTATACAATAAAAGTTAAGACGCCTTTATAGGGAAGAAATGTATTACTGCATTATATTAAATGGAAAGTGGAGAATACAACACATGCCTTGATGTTGTAATATCCCTTTCAATGGCTCTTTTATCCAACACACACACCTTTTCTCCAATGCCTTTGATGAAGAAGATCCACAATCTGACTTAGAGAACTAAAGAAAAGCTCTCAAGAATAATTTGTGGTGAAACTCTTCATGCATATGCAAGCCCTTGCAAACCTTAGCCTTTTCCATAAGATATCCCTCTTTATATAGGGTGAAAGAGAGATGGATGAGGGGATTAGGATGATCCCACTAAATCAGAGAAGCGAGTAATATCCAAACCGATCGGAGGCCACCTCATCTTTTATAAGATTCCCTTCTAGAACATTCGTGAATTTTGACTTTTCCTTTTCTTAAGCATTGCCACACCCTATGAACATGCAACCTGCGACGACGTCGTAGTCCAATTTTAGTGAAGAGTGTGATGATCAGGAATCATCGCACCCCATGCATATAGCAGGGTGCGACAACCTTCCTTGTTATATATTTTGAAAGAGGTAAATAAAACCACTTTTCTCATGGAGAAATTCTCTTTCAATATTTTCAGGGAACATGAGCACATGTTGTTAGTTGATCACTGAGGTGAACAAAATAATCTGTAACACTTACAATTTGATTCGGATAACAACTTGGAAAGTCCTTGTCCCTTGATCAGCTTGGTGGGTTTTATGTGCAGGTCATACTCTGATAGTTTGACAATCCAATTCCCTCTTTTCCCCTCACTGTCTGGTTGGACCATAATCTCTTTGAAACTGCTGGTAGGAACAAAGGCTGTTATGATATACTGTAACACATATACCCTGAAGGACTTGAGTTCTTTGATCAATGCATAAGACTTCTTTTCTAATATATCGTACTTCAACTCATCATCTTAGAGATCTTTTCTAAAAAATGTTATGGGTTGTTCATGCCCTTCTCCATTTTTATGCAACAGTACAAAAACAATGGTCTCCTCGGAATCAAAAGAGAAGATGAAGAAATCTTGGGCATAGTCATGGTTGGCTAATACAGGGGATTCAACTAAAGCCCTCTTGATCCTTTGGAATGTTGATTTTTCCTCTAGGGACCATTTTATCATAGCATCTTTCTTCAACATGTTAGTGATAGGATTCAGAATTTCGACGAAATTTGGCACAAAGCGCTTTAGGAAGTTTATCTTGCTGATGAAAGATTGGATAGCCTTTTTATTTCTATGGATTTCGATCTCTTGAATGGAACAAACTCACTCCAGATCAATTTTATGCCTCCTACCAATATCATGTGGCCCAGGAGCTTCCCTTCTGGCATGGAAAAGTGGGACTTCCTAGGATTCAAATATATTTTGTATCTCTTGTGTTTCCGAAAAACATTCTCTAGATGCTACAAATGTTCATCATCAGACTTGGAGAAAATGGTGATGTCATCCAAATATATGACCATAAATTTGTCTTTTCCCCCCACCAAATCTATGTCCATAGCCCTCTGAAAGGTGGCCCCTGCATTCATCATCCCAAAAGGCATCTTGTCGTACATGAACGTTCCCCATGGGGTGGTGAATGTTGTTTTTTCTTTGTCCTCTTCACACACTGCTATCTGGTTATAACTAGAGTATCCATCAAACAAGGAAATCATGTGGGCACCTACCACCCTCTGTAAAATATGATCCATCTTGGGGAGGGGGTAATTGTCTTTTAGAGAACACTTGTTGAGGTTTTGAAAATCATCACACAAGCGTATCTCCCCATTTTTCTTTCTCACCGGTACCAAGTTGGCCACCCAGTTTCAGTACCTCAATGGTACAATAATCCTTTCATCCAACATTCGTTTCATCTCTTTCTCGATTATGGACATCAGCATGGGATTAAATTGCCTAATCTTCTGTCTAAATGGATTGGAGCCAGCCTTCAGAGAGATATTGTGTTGGATGATGTTAGTTTCAAATGTCTTTAAATCATCATATGACAATGAAATAGTATCAGAAAACTTTTTGATGAGACTGACATACCTGTCCTTTTGTTCCGCAGATAATGCTTTGGACAACTTGATGATCTTGGCATTCTCAGTGGTCCCAATATTGCAATATGTTATCTCTTCTTCTTGATTCTTCAGGGTCGCTACTTTGGAAACATCATTACTGTTAAACAATCGTTCCAGTGGCACTAGTCCTCTTGGAATGCGATTGGTTTTTAGCTCCACAATATCATGGCTAGTTATTATCTTTAGCATATGAGATGTTTGATGATTTTCTAATTCATTATTTTCACCTTCTTGTCTTTCTTGGTCGATTGAGATATTGGATAATTCATCAATGGTGTGTAGAAATCTCTGCATCTCTAGATCATTGTTGGATCATGTTTCCATTGATGCCAAAGGTTTAATTAATTGATTTCAAAGGATTGATGTCAAGTGATTGATTGATGTCAAGGGATTGATTGATGCCAAAGGATGATTGATTGATTGATGTCAAAGGATTGATGTCAAGGAATTAATTGATGCCAAAGGATGATTAAATGATGTCAAAGGTGAAAGGTTTGATGTCAAATTATTGATGTTGATTGATGTCAAATAAACAATGTCTTATTCATGAAGTATGTATTTGATGTGAATGGATTGATGTCGAGTGGAATCAAAGTCATATGGTGTCATTAATATCATATTGTATGGTTGAGGAGTGTGAGTAAGTTGTTGGAGAGCTTGGATGTGTTTTGATTGGTTATAGGTCAGATTGGACGGTGAGAGAAAGAAGAGAATGTGATTGAAGGTTGCAGAGGATCCGAGTTCATCTTGAAGAGAAAACCCTAAGTAACTCAGAAGTGATACGCATGTTGTAGTATAGACTGGTCGCGTACATACGCGAGTTGTACTACTGGTAGGGCACGTAAATACACGTGCTAAACTATCGAAAGGTCACGTACCTGTTGACAGATTGATATCTGTTGAGGATTGTGACATCCTCAAAAATAAGTTAATTTTGAATTCGAAAATTGTTAGGAAATTATTTCGTTTTTGGTAAATTCGAATTTGAAAAACTTTTTCCATTTATGGAAATTTTGAATTTTCGAATTTGGTAATTGTAATTAATTATTATGACTATTGGGCAGGGATCTTATTTGAACCAAATAATTGTTTTACTATGACACTTGTATGTAAACAGAATATTGTTTTAATTATTGCAGGGGGACAAATGGAACAACCATGTTAAATTCAGCTGACCATGACTCCATGAGTGGGGAACATGTTGGAACTACCTCTGGGCTGATTGTTACAAGTGGAAAATCAGGGATTTGGCCACTGGCAGCCCCTAAAAAACTGGGATTTAGAAAGCTGCAAAAATTCCCGAGCGAGGGAAAAAGACCTAGGCAAAAATATTGTTTGATAAATAGCATAGGAGAGGAGGCAGGGCACTGCCTAGTATGTTGGGAGGAAGAATTATTGTTTTCTTGTTGTTATGAACACTAAACATTAAGTGTGAGGCAAGGAGGAGACTACAGAGAGAGGAAGACATTGTTGAAGAGGAGATTCCAAGTTTTCCCTCATGGATTCATGGTCAGGCTAGGGGGTGAATCGGGAAAGTAATTTGGCTTCCCTATTCTACGGTTGGGAGGAACGTGGTTGTTCCCTTTGTCTTCCCATGCTCTGGTTCAGATATGTAGTATTTTCCTTTTCTGTGTGAATGATTGTATATCTGATGTAATGTATTTGTTGTATCTAAATTGAATTATTTCTATCTCTGTGGAATGAATTAGTTACAGAAGTAGCGTAATCATTAACGTCTGTATGGGCACAATAACCTGAACGAAAATTGTTTGATTATATGAATGTGTGAAGTCAAACTTCTGACAGAATAGTTATAATCAATTCCTAAGCAGTTCTTTATGATTGAATTAGAGTCTGTATGAAAGTTAGAAATTATTTGATTTTCTTCCTAGAACAATTGAATGGATTTGTGTGACTAAATTATGGAAGTAACATTTCTCTGTAATTGGATTTTTGTTATAACATAGGTATTTCCTGTACATCGAAATTTCTAGTGTAAAACATCTAGGTATGAATAGATTGAAACTAGTTTATATATATGAAGTAGGTGCTTTCTGAAAGTACAAATTCAGATTTATAAATGAAATAGGGACACTATCTGCCACTTAGTGTAGATTTAAGCTACAACGAATTGATACATTCCCATGACAGATCTGTAACAACTATATATTTAATTTCTATTGGCAGGCATGATAATGAAATATAGAACCTAGTGTCTACATAAACAAATATGTATATGTAAATATATGTATATAATTATGTTCTCATAAGAATTCTTTCCTATACTCTGAGTATGATAAAATTTCGACAGACATGTAACCACATCCATAAATCAAATGCAGAGTTAAAATATTTTAGTCAAAAGAAACAACCGATGCATTTTTTTATATGTGAATCGAATATAGTAGAACAAATGGCACCAGTAACCACATTATTTAATTCTAGGATTTTTTTTTCTTCCTTTCTGTAACGAAATAGGCAATTTCCACAAGACAGAGTCGAATTATATAGACTTCATTAATTCTCCTCTAATTAACAAGTTCAATACTCGAAATCGAACAACAGAGTCACTTTGATACAAGTCGTCATTTTCGAATAATTTCAGCCAATAACGCCTTTTATTAAATAAATAGGAAAATGTATTACATAGTTGACCAGGTCTAATATCAAAGATACCGATTTAATATTTGTACAAATATGGTTGTTATGCCAATAATGGAAATGACCCTAGTGATTCCCTCAACAAACCATTTTTTTCCAGAAGTCAAAACAAACTATTTATAACAAAACTAGTTGAAGTAGATGATTCTACAACCTGTAGAGTTAGCCTGAGTGATGATGGGTTCAAAAACTGAATACCTTTTGCGTCGAAGACAGAGGTGGGGATCCAAGACTGGCATAGGTGGAAAAATATACCTGCAAAGGAAAAATAAAACCCTGAAAACTTTAGTCTTTATTCGAGTAATAGGTATCAAAAGAAAGAATTTGCAAGAGCAGGGTCAACGTTAAACAACAATATACTTATCTTTGATTCGCAATCTTAGAACCTTGACCATTGCTTGCCTTCTGAATGGATCTCCGAGTTGAGGGAGGAAGGCGCGGTAAGTCTCTAATGGGTCCTCACATAAACAAGGCCCATCATTAGTGACGATAACATTCTCATAAGATTCTCTCTTACTAGTAATTAATCAATAGGGAAACCCCTAACTTGTACAAATACGTTGTAAGCAGAAACCAAAACAATAATATAAACATTTCACAAAGAATTTATTAAAGGAATTAACTTAAACATTCTTGAACCAAAACTATAGAAAATACTTATATTCAACATTAAAATAGAGTCGTCACGCTATGGTGATGGGGATTAATCACCTCCCATCTAGGTGATAGGAATTTCATTTTAAATTCAAAAGGTCATATGCCATAGGATTCCTAATAAATTGTTCGAGGGCATCACAGAAACAAAAGAAATTAAATCAAATAATAAGGGTAAGAACCAGCAAAGGGTTTGGTAAATCTAAGGAAGGGCGACTCCATCCAACACAGGGGATTTAGTTAAAAAGGTAAAGTATTACACTACTCAAACAAAAATATTCTTTCTTCGGTGAATTACTCACGGGGCCGACATACCTCTTCGAGATTCTTTAAAGAAGAATAAAATAGGAAGGTAAATTTGAGACCTAAGAAATACACAGCCGTTTCCTATCATCTAAACTGTATACTATACAACAACATTAACCTTGAAAGATGTCAATGCACAAGGAAAAAGAGGTTACTGAAAAGAAGAACACAACAGGACTGAAAGGACACAATGGTGATTAACAAAGTAACAAATTACTTAACGTTGTCAAACAATACACCACCTTACTTAACCTATCAGGGATTTTTCTTAAGGAAGCACTTACCAGAGTTTCGGGTCATGCCATCGGTTACATCCATGTGGCGACCACCCTTTACACTTTAGACTTCGCTTCTGAGAAGAAAGGGTGATATACAAAACCTCCATGGAGCATTACACCATTACTTACAGACTTAGCCTCAAAGAGAAAAATGTGATACACGGAACCCTTCGTAGAAGAACAAAAACTCAGAAATTACAAACAGTGGATTTACCCAAAACCCTAAACGACACCTTTCCGCCTCAGAATAAATGTGGGGAGTACAGAGGATGGGTAGCCATGTGATGATGACAGGGTGGGCATGATACTTTGGGTGAGGAGGCAGACAAATTCAATGATACTAGCAGGGCTGTCATTAATGAAGTTGCAAAGATTTAACTATTATGACAGTGGACCATCTCTCACACTTAAGGAATGTCACGATTTGACACCTTCATAACTCGACAGAAGTTAAAAACATTTTTCATACACCCTATGTTAGCTTGAGTCAGCAGTTCGATCCTATTTTTCATCCTTCCAATGTTTTTTTTTTTGGGATAATTACTTCACTATGATCAACCACCAGTTCTAAGAATCACTAAATGACCGTGACTTGGTAGTTATGTTAGCTGACTGGTGGAAAACTCGCCCCATGACTTTATGGACAAAAATCTAGTTAAGACTTCCTAGGGTTAAAATCAACCTGTGGACTTGTGCGGGAATACAAAACCTTATGATCAAGATGAATTTTAGCATGAGTTATAAGACCCCACTTATATACGTAGTCCTATACGCACAAGGGTAAAGAATAAATGATGAAAGGGATTTGTTATAGCCTTGGGATCCTTCTTATAACCTTTCTACTCATGATTAAGTAAGATGATATAAATAAGATATTTTGTGGTAAGTTTAGAATTAGGAGTTGTAGTAAGATTTTATAATAGAGTCTTTTAACAAGGTTTTATTATAGAGTTTTTCTTTGTAACCAAGTTGACATCAGAGTTGTAAGACTAGTATCCTTTCTTCCACCAAGAAATTTTATAGAAGGCAGATAAACAAAAAAAAAAATTATTTGGTAAATATGAGGTACATTAGATATGGTATCAGAGCGAAAGTTACAACACTTGGACCTTGAGCAGGGCCACATGATTTACTTAATCATATAATTCTGTTCATAGAAAACTAACAAAACATTTATTGTTACAAACAAAAACCTTTATGTTTTGTGTTAATCATGGAAGCACGGGATGACGCAGAAATCGGGCTCGATGGGAATTCTGAACAAGGGCATCCTAAAAATCAGAGACAAAATAGTGACAGAAGATCACCTACTGAAGTTCTGGAAACCATGAGGAATCTCATTGTTGAGATGCAGGTTTTCAAAGTTGACAATGAAAAATTGAAGAAAGCACAGTAGGAATGACATGAAATAAATGAAGTCCTGCTACGCAGTATAGTGACCAAGAAAATCCCAAAGGAAGATAACCATGACGAAGAGGTCAACAAAAGGGCCTCCAAGAATTTTGGGCCTGAATCAAAAAAATGAGACAATTTGTCTGAAGGTACACCTTTAGCTAAGGACAAAACTAAAGCAGACAGAAAAAGAAAACAAGTAGACCACCTTGAAGGAGAAGTTAAGAAGATTAAACCAACGACCTTTGATGGAGAATACATAATGGGAAAAGAAGCTAATGCATGGTTATTAGACATAAAAAGATACTTCCAGATATACA
Source organism: Picea engelmannii (assembly GCA_009831015.1). Taxonomy (NCBI): domain Eukaryota; kingdom Viridiplantae; phylum Streptophyta; class Pinopsida; order Pinales; family Pinaceae; genus Picea; species Picea engelmannii. The sequence continues at coordinate 9,209 of ML809359.1, forward strand.
AATATTCCAACAATATGAAGGGTAGAATGGCCATTTACAATCTGAAAGGGAAGGCCAACATTTGATGGCAAGATCTAAAATTGGCCAAGGGCCTAAAGGAGAAAAAAATGGAATGGTCTGACTTTAAGAAATATTTCAAGAAACAGTACCTATCCGAAATCTACTATGAAAGGAAAACAACATAATTTTATGAACTACAACTTGGTCAGATGACGATGGAGGACCTTATAAACAAATTCCTAGAATTACTAAGGTTCACACCTTATATTCGGGAGGACAAGGAAAAAAACAGTGATTCCTAAGTTGTTTACCGCAGTCCTATAGGGACAGAATTGAGTTTGATAACCCTAAGTCCTTGAGTGAAGTATTCAGGAAATAACTGATGTGTTACGATCAGTACAAACAACAGGAAGAATTTACCAAAGCTTGGAAGGATAAGAAACAAGACCGAATGAACCAACGGGAGAAGGGGTACCAACCAACTCCTTATCGGAATGCAGCGCCAAAAGGATTTCCGATAAAAGATTTTCACTCCAACCATACGAATACGCAAGACAATGGAAAACTAGTAAATCTGGGGATAAAGAAGTTTGGGGATAGCCCCCACGAGCCATTAAAGTGATGGGAATGTGGAGAACCTCACCTAAGGAGGAACTGCCCACATTTAATTTCAGCAAATAGAACTGTTGTTCATAATTTGCAGGAAGCATCGACGGTGGGTGATGTGGGCAGAAGCCTGCATCGGATAAATGCAGCCATAGATGGTCAACAATATGACCACCAGTCCTCTGTGGTATAAATCGAAGGTAAAATCAATAACACTCGAATTTCTATTTTAATTGACCCTGGAGCTATGTTAAGTTATATCACTCCTGGTGTAGTAGAGTCAAATAAACTTAAGAAACCGAAGCACACAAAATCATGGCTGGTTCAACTAGCTACAAGAACTAAAAGGAAAGGAGTTGACTTTATTTCTAATTTTGAGTTCAACTTAGATGGTCATTGTTACACGTCAAAATTGCTCAGACGGATAAGTGTCACATTGTCCCTATCAATCGTCGTAAGTGTCGCATCTTCCCTACAACTTTCGCAAGTGTCACAAGTTGATCACTAGTGTCGCAAACGATGTTCAGACATGATGCCATGATAACAACACTAAGGAGGCACTTATGACATCTCACATGAATGATTTGAAGGAGGAGAAATGGTTTACTGGGATCAAATGACTCTTGACACCTGAAAGGATCCCTGAAACAGAGGTTTGGAGGGGGAACGCTCCCCTACTTCAGCTGCAGAAGCGCTGGCGCTCCCCTATGATGCCTTAGGGAGCGTTATAACGTTGCCCAGGTCCTTTTGGAGGAGCTCTGCTCATCTTAAGAGCGCTGGCGCTTCCCAAGGGCTTGCCAAGGAGCGCTACAATGCTCTGAGACCCCTTCTGAAGGAGCGCTCCCTAATCTGGGTCAGTTGTTAGCTCGTTGAGGAGAATCAGGGGAGGAACATTGAAGATTAGGAGGCAGTTGTGCTCGAATTCTTGTTTTCATCAACAGATCCCTGATCTATGGAGAAGGTTCCCAACTGGTTCTAAACATAACTCAAGAGGTTAGGCTCCTCCCAACCTATATAAACAGGCTCTATGATGGTGGAAAGTGGGGAAGAATTAGACATATGAAACTTATGATCTTGGAGGAAACTTACAGTCAGCCAAAGGAGAGTGATCAGTGAAGCTGCTATTATCTAGGTTGTGGATCTTTTAGGCAAGGGTTAGACGAAGAGGACTCGACGAAGCTGTCGCATTCGCATCTACGATTGTAAGTACTGCTGTCGTTATTCTCATTAATATGACACGCTTGGCCTGTTTCTTTCTAGTTTGTGTCTGATGTTACATGAACTTATCATTTAGTGATAGATCTGTTTTCAAGCTAATATCATTAGAGTAGGAAGTGGTCGTATCTTGCTTTGTCCACAGAACTCAGCGAGGAGCAAAGGATTAGAATGCAACTCGGAGCGTGCAGGGACAAACGTCGATAACAGGTACTTCTATCATCCTTCCTTCTCATGTATTAGTTTAGATAGATTTGGAAGAAATTCAGTGTCCACGTTAAGCACTTTTTTGTCTAGGGTTAAGGTCAAGCCTTAGAGGTGATCTACCTGTCCGCAGGGAGATTTTCCTACAACAGAAACTGGCGATCACGGTGGGACGATAGCCTCAAATTTGAAACCTTTTGTTTGGATTTTTCTCCTCATTGACCTTGTTCTATCCCTTGATTGGTTCAGACCTGGTCCACCCCTCTTTGATTAGTTTTATGAGCTGATTGGCTCCTTGTCCCATCATACTCAGCATACTTACCGAGTTTGAATTTCATTTTTTTGAAATTTCTTGACATTTCTGGAACTTTTAGACCCTGGCGCCCTTGTCCTAGTGTTAACAGAGCACCAACGCTCCTAAAGGCTTTGCACAGAGCGTTATAATGCTCCTTGCCCTTGGCAATAGAGCGCCAACCTCTTTTGGCCCAGAAACCTTCCAAAATTGTTTTTTTTTTGGATTTTTGCCTCTGTGTTCCTCTGCTGAGTGATCTTGAGAGTCAATTTTTCTTCCTTTTTAACCTTGATATCTGTCTTTTTGAAGGATAAACACCTTGTTGATTGGATCTTATAGCCTTTTTCACTATTTTCATTGAGTTTTTCTTGTTGAGTGAAGATCGAAGCCTATGCATTGTTTTCATCTTCTCATCAGCTGAGTTAAAAAACCTTGGTGAAGGTCATCAAAGGCATACAAACCTCTTCATCTTGATTTGAGTCAAGGTCCTTATTCTTCAATTTTTTCTCTTTGGGTGTAAAATTTTGTTTTCTCTTTCATTGTTTCCTTTCTTTCGCTTTTTCGTTTTGATTACTACGAAGGGTGTATTGTTTGTGTGACTTTTGCTTATGCTAGTTTAGTTTTTGTTCATGCCAAGAAGATAATTAGCAAAGTTAAGCATTGTGTTGTATTGATCATCATCCATACGCAAACAATAAAGATATTTTCATGATTGATTAAGAATATCAGAAGGCATTTAAAAGTTTTGCATTACATCAGGATTTGATTGAGAAAAGAATCGTTTGAGGGCATTCCGTAGTTGTGCTTGTTAGTGAAAGAACCCTCTCTCTCCCTTAGATAGACGTTCATTGAAAGGAAATGATTTCTTATCATGCTTGATGCACTCTTTGGGTCAGAGTCTTAATTCCATTTGTTTCACTTCCATGCACCCCTTTTGCATAAAGAACAACCACTAAAATCAACATTAATTAAAAATCACCTAGAATTTTTCTTTGCTAGGATCCTCCACCAACAGTAGAATAGGTGTAGCACTTTGGATTAGGGCTGTGAGCATAACTCTCCAAAGTTTCTAAAACAAACATTAGCATCCTGAGTTAGGGAGAGTAAATCCAGTTATCGTATAAGTCTACCTGGGATCCCCCTCTCACACAGGGGTTACACACGAGGTTGCATTCGGGTAAGCTACGGGGACTAACTCTCTGTGGTTTAACTGATTGTGGTGGTCAGATCGTATTATGGGGGTCACTTTGAGGTAAATCCACAATTACTGCGTGGAAGCTTCTTAGCTGATTTCGGGCTTGATACCCTGCCTGTATGTTCGGATCGAACTGTCGACTGTTCCTACCCAGGGGCTGATTGTGAATTGGTAACCTTAGTGGCCATAATCTTTAGGTTCTTACACAAGGTGATGTTGACAGGAAGTCTCATTGTACCTGGAGCAGACATTGGTCAAAATCACTCGGGATCCTTAGAGGCTAAATCCACAATTACTGCGTGGAAGCTTGCACCAAGGCGTAAGTCCGTTAAGCAAGTCACCATTGTAACTGTTCTACCCTATCCCCACCCCTTCTGGACTTGATCAGGTGACGTTGGATTTCATCACCAACTAGTACGGTCATCAAAAGAAGGTCATGTTTGCTTGGTTGTGATTCTTAGATTTTTTTAGCATGTGCTGTTTCTTTTCGCTAGTTGGCCATAGATTTCTTTCGTCGACTTTTTTCCGCCAACATCGACCCTCCATGACGCTCGCGGAGGCTACAGGGACTTCCTCCAGAAGATATGGAAGGAGACACCCCTTTACCCCCTCATTCTACAGAGAAATCTCCTCAACAAAGTGAGGTTCAAAACACCACAACTTCCCAGGAAGAAGTTCCCATTCCTTTGGAGAATTTTCGAATTGTCTCAGAATCTCCGGAAGATTATCGCATTCCGGAGGGATATGAACGACAGATCCTCCACCTGAATTCTGTTGGAGAATTTGTTGTCATCAACCCCTCTGACATTCCGGCCGGGTCTTCTCAAAGCCCTTTGTTCAGTGACCCTTTTTGGACTGCGGACGTTGTTCGAAGTCCACCACGCTTGGTGCAAGATCTATATGGAATAGGAGAAGGTGTCGATGCATCCTTTTCCTATACGGTACCCCCAAATCATTTCACCGGTACTACCACTTTTACAGCCACACCAACCGTTGGTCCAAATATACCGTTCGTTGTCTCAAGGCCTACTATTCCCCTCCAGATGGCCCATTCAACGTTGACCCCGCACATTCCGACTATCACTGCCGGTAATGTGGTAGTTAGCCAAGCCCCGATTGGCACACCTGTAACACCAAGACAAAATCTCCCTTTTAGATTTAGGGCACTGAACGCATCTGCTATCACCACTGCCCAAACCACTACTCAAATTGTACCAGGAAGTTCCATACCTATCCAACAACCCGGAGGGACTGTCCTTGGTGGACCTAACCCAATCGGCAATACTGGTCAATCTTTCACGTCTGGCCCTCAAATCCTAGGAACTCTACCTCAAGATGGGGGGCATCCTCCCACCGGAGGGAAAATTCCATTCGGGGGGCACCCTCATGCTGGGGGGCAATCTCAAGTCGGAGTCCACCATCAACCACAAGGACAAAATGTGTCCATCGCGCACAACCCGTGGAGCGTCCCTTTTCAAGTAAATCCGCATGCCTCCACGGGACAAAATATGCCCACTGCACCTAACCCATGGAGCGTCCCTTTTCAAGGAAACCCACATGCCTCCACGGGGCAAAACATTCAGACTTCATAACAACCTCCTCATGGACAAATGCCCAACCCAACATATAATCCACAAAACCCATCCGGTTATCCTCCGCTCACAAACACTTCTCAAAACGTCTCAAATCCTATGTACCTTGGTCAAAACCAACCCAACATGAGAGGGCCCACAAGTTATAATTATCCACATAACCCAGTATTGGGCCCCACTGGTGTCCCTCTGCCACACCAACATTACCCGCAGGTTAACCGACAACTACCTTTTCTGGCTACCCTAGATCTTCCAGATTTGTCTCGGTTAACGAATGCTCCCATTCATCATTCCACGGTTTGGCCAGCCATTCCAGCAAAACTGCCCTCTGATATCCCGAAATTCGATGGAAAATCATGAGAAGACCCAAACAACCACGTAATGACCTTCCATTTGTGGTGTTCATCAAACTCCCTTATGGACGACTCGATTCGTTTGCGTCTTTTCCAACGAACACTTATGGGTTCCCCCGCGAAATGGTATATTGAATTACCACGCGCATCCTTTCATGATTTCAACTCTCTCGCCATGTCCTTCCTCACAAATTTCCAATTGCCCATCCAATACGAGACGGGTACTGAACTGTTAACCTCTCTTCGTCAGACAACTTCCATACACATCTCCGATCATATCCATGAATGGAGAAGACGACGAAGGCTAATTAAAGCAGTCATCCCCGACCAATTATTAGCGGAATGGTTCACAAAATCACTACTACCCCAGATCACTTGTGATGTTTCCATGGGTGGCATAGTTACCGAGGAAGAAGCCATTGCCCGAGCCCAGTACCTAGACTTAGTCTATTCACAATCCGATACTCTGTATGAGTTGATACCGAACGCTACCCGTGCCACTAACGATCCATCCAAACCATCGACTGCTTCGCATGCGGATGGAGTTATTGGCTCTGTCAAGACTCAATCTACCACCCAGTCCACTGGAACGATTCAGCGGCCTGCCTCAATGGCCGCTCCCAGTCCGACTGCACCCTCTTCTA
>ML809359.1:29417-49236 GCA_009831015.1 Picea engelmannii
GACACTAAGGAGGCACTTATGACATCTCACATGACTGATTTGAAGGAGGAGAACTGGTTTACTGGGATCAAATGACTCTTGACACCTGAAAGGAGCCCTGAAACAGAGGTTTGGAGGGGGAACGCTCCCCTACTTCAGCTGCAAAAGTGCTGGCGCTCCCCTATGATGCCTTAGGGAGCGTTATAACGCTGCCCAGATCCTTTTGGAGGAGCGCTGCTCATCTTAAGAGTGCTGGCGCTTCCCCAAGGCTTGCCAAGGAGCGCTACAACGCTCTGAGACCCCTTCTGAAGGAGAACTCCCTAATCTAGGTCAATTGTTAGCCCGTTGAGGAGAATCAGGGGAGGAACATTCGAGATTAGGAGGCAGTTGTGCTCGAATTAATTTTTTCATCAACAGATCCCTGATCTATGGAGAAGGTTCCCAACTGGTTCTAAACATAACTCAAGAGGTTAGGCTCCTCCCAACCTATATAAACAGGCTCTATGATGGTGGAAAGGGGGGAAGAATTAGACATATGAAACTTATGATCTTGGAGGAAACTTACAGTCAGCCAAAGGAGAGTGATCAGTGAAGCTGTTGTTATCTAGGTTGTGGATCTTTCAGGCAAGGGTTAGACGAAGAGGACTCGACGAAGCTGTCGCATTCGCATCTACGATTGTAAGTACTGCTGTCGTTATTCTCATCAATATGACACGCTTGGCCTGTTTCTTTCTAGTTTGTGTCTGATGTTACATGAACTTATCATTTAGTGATAGATCTGTTTTCAAGATAATATCATTAGAGTAGGAAGTGGCCGTATCTTGATTTGTCCACAGAACTCAGCGAGGAGCAAAGGATTGGAATGCAACTCGGAGCGTGCAGGGACAAACGTTGATAACATGTACTTCTATCATCCTTCCTTCTCATGTATTAGTTTAGATAGATTTGGAAGAAATTCAGTGTCCACGTTAAGCACTTTTCTGTCTAGGGTTAAGGTCAAGCCTTAGAGGTGATTTACCTGTCCGCAGGGAGATTTTCCTACAACAGTCATAACATAAGAACAAATCTGAACATCCTACTACGAGGATCTTATGATATGATTATCAGAATGGATTGGTTGGAAAAGCACAATGAAATACTAGATTGTTATACAAAGACACTTAATTATAAAGACGATTATGGCACTACTAGAACATCCCAAGGTATACCAAAACCTGTATCAGTTAGACAAGTATCAGGGATGAAATTCAAGAAATGTGTGAGAAAGGGATGTCAAGTTTACGCCATCCAAGTAACAAACCTGTTAGAAAAAAAAGACAAGCCTAACTTGGAAGACTTTGTTGTTTTACTTGATTTTAGAGACATGTTTATTGTTGAAATACCTGAATTAGCCCCTAGAAGGGAAATAGAATTTTCTAGAGACCTGCTACATGGTTCAACCCCTACCTTTAAAGCACCTTACCAGATGAGTTTGCAAGAATTAACAGAACTAAAAATTCAGCTACATGAATTATTGGACAAAGAATATATCAGACCAGGTGTTTCACCATGGGGAGCACCAGTCCTCTTTGTGAAAAAGAAATAAGGTACCCTAAGACTATGTATTGATTATAGACAATTGAACAAGATTAATATTAAGAACAAGTATCCCTTACCTAGGATAAATGATCTGTTCGATCAAGTAGGCGGGGCTAAGATCTTTTCGAAATTGGATTTACGATCCAGTTATCACCAAGTTAGGATAAAAGATGAGGACATAAGAAAAATAACTTTTTGAACCAAATATGGACACTACAAATTCGTAGTTATACCTTTTGGACTCACTAACACACCAGCCATGTTCATGTGTCTAATGAACAGTATTTTCAGTCAATACTTGGACAAGTTCATACTTGTATTTATTGACGATATTTTGGTCTATTCTAAAACGAAAGAAGAACATGAAGAGAACTTAAGAATCGTCCTGCAAACTTTAAGGAAGCACCAAATGTATGCTAAATTTGATAAGTGCGATTTTTATCAGAAGAAGATACAGTACCTAGGACATGTAATATCTGCAGAGGGCATTGCAATCGACCTTGAGAAAGTAAGAGCCATTATGGAATGGTCGATACCAAAGGATGTAGCGGACATCCAGTCATTCATGGGAATCACCGGATATTAGCGCAGATTCATAGAGGGATTTTCCAAAATATCTTACCCTATCACAACACTGCAAAAGAAAGGGACCAAGTTTAACTGGTCACAGAAGTGTCAAGACAGTTTTAATAAGTTGAAGGAATTATTAACAAATGCACCCATTTTTAAAGTAGCAGACGCAGATAAAGACTTCATCGTCTGTGTGGATGCGAGTAAAGAAGGACTAGGTGGTGTCCTAATGCAAGAAGGACACATCATTTGTTATGAGTCCCGTAAATTAAAGGAACATGAGCAAAACTATGTCACTCATGATCTAGAATTGGCAGCAATAATACACACCTTAAAAATGTGGCGACACTACATCTTGGGCAGAAAGTTTTTACTATTGACAGATAATAGAGGGGTGAAATATTTGTTTAGTTAGTCGGATCTCAATGCAAGGAAAGCAAGGTGGCTAGCCTTCTTGAATGAATTCGACTTTGAGGTAAGACATATAAAGGGTAAGGAGAACAAGGTAGCAGATGCTTTGAGTAGAAGAGTCCATGGGTTATTTGAAATAAATGGTAGCAGGGCAGAAAGTGATCTGGAACAGAGGATAAGGACGACAAGTACTGATGACAAAAACTACACTAAGATAGTGATGGAGTTGCAAAACACTACAACAATCTCAGACAAATCAGATCTGAGTATAGATAAAAATGTCCTATTACGATTTAAAGACAGACTTTACATACCCAATTCAGCAAAGTTAAAGATAACAGTTTTGGATGAAGTGCACAAGAAACCATAATCTGGTCATCCAGGGTACCAGAAAACGATAACAACACTTAGGAAATTATTTATTGGCCTAATATGAAGGGCGAAACATCAGAATACCTGGCTAGGTGCCAATATTGTCAACAGGTAAAGGTCAAACACCATCATCTAGTTGGCTTATTACAACCATTACCAGTACCTGAATGGAAATGGGAGACCATATCACTGGAATTTATTACATGTTTTCCTAAGACTCAGAAACATAATGACTCTATTATGGTTGTAATCGATAAACTCAGTAATTCTGCACACTTTATTCTTGTAAAGTCTACTTTTAAAGATATAAACATTGTTGAAATATTTATGAAAGAAATTTTTAGACTGCATGGTATTCCTAAAATGGTGATTTCAGATAGAGACGTAAAATTCACATCTGCTTTTTGGAAGGAATTGTTTGCAGGGATAAATACCAATTTGAATTTTAGTACAAGCTATCATCCACAAACAGATGGACAAACCAAAAGGACAAACCAAATTGTAGAGGATATGCTTTGCATGTACGTAAGAACAAAACCAAACAAGTGGGAAGACTACCTACACTTGGTAGAATTTGCATATAACAATGGGTATTAAACTTTGGCTAAGTTAAGCCCTTTCGAGGTACTGTACGACAAAAAGTGTATGACTCCGATTAGCTGGGATAACCCGATTGACAGACTAATGGTTGGACCATAGATGCTCCAAGAAATGGAGAATATGGTAAAAAGGGTACAATAGAACTTAAAGGAAGCATAAGATAGACAAAAGAGCTATGCAGACCAAAAAATAAGACACTTGGAATTTCAGGTGGGAGACCATGTTTATTTAAACGTCAAATCCTAAAAAATTTCGTTGAAGTTGGGAAATTGTGCCAAGATGGCACCCAGGTTTTGTGGGCCCTTCAAGACACTAGCTCGAATTGGACCCGTAGCATACCAACTTGCACTTCCACCTAATCAAAAAATTCATAATGTATTTCATGTATCTTTATTGAAAAAGTATGTTCATGATCCTACTCATATGATTGATTGGAACTTGGTGCAGGTGGAACCAGAAGGCGAGTTCCAGGTGGAACCCCTGCATATTCTGGACCGGAGAGAAATAGCACTTCAGAACAGAGTCGTCGCTCAGGTAAAGGTGCAATGGAAGCACTGTATTCCTGAGGAGGCCACTTGGGAGGTGGAAGGCGATTTGCAGAAATCTCATCCAATCTTGTTCCAAGAAAGGAATGAACACTAAGGACAATGTTTTATTGAAGGGGGAAAGGATGTGACATCCCCAAAAATAAGTTAGTTTTGAATTCAAAAATTGTTAGGAAAATTATTCCATTTTTTGTAAATTTGAATTTGGAAAACTTTTTCCATTTATGGAAATTATGAATTTTCAAATTTGGTAATTGTAATTAATTATTATGACTGTTGGGCAAGGATCTGATTTGACCCAACTAACTATTTTACTATGACACTTGTATGTAAACATAATATTTTTTTAATTATTGCAGGGGGACAAATGCAACAACCATGTTAAATTCAACTGACCATGACTCCATGAGTGGGGAACATGCTGGAACTACCTTTGGGCTGATTGTTACAAGTGGAAAATTAGGCATTTGGCCATTGGAAGCCCCTTAAAAATAGGGATTTAGAAAGCCTCAAAAATTCCCAAGTGAGGGAAAAAGACTTGGGAAAAAATATTGTTTGATAAATAGCATAGGTGAGGAGGCAGGATACTGCCTAGTATGTTGGGAGGAAGAATTACTGTGTACTTATTGTTATGAACACTAAACATTAAGTGTGAGGCAAGGAGGAGACTACAGAGAGAGGAAGACGTTGTTGAAGAGGAGATTCCAAGTTTTCCCTCATGGACTCATGGTCAGGCTAGGGGGTGAATCGGGCAAGTATTTTGGCTTCCCTGTTCTACGGTTGGGAGGAACGTGGTTGTTCCCTTTGTCTTCCCGTGCACTGGTTCATATGTGTATTCTTTTCCTTTTCTGTGTGAATGACCGTATATCTGGTGTAATGTATTTGTTATATCTAAATTGAATTATTTCTATCTCTGTGGAATGAATTAGTTACAAAAGTAGCGTAATCATTAACATCTGTATGGACACAATAACCTGAATGAAAACTGTTTGATTATACGAATGTGTGAAGTCAAACTTTTGACATAATAGTTATAATCAATTCCTGAGCAGTTCTTTATGATTGAATTAGAGTATGTACGAAAGTTAGAAATTATTTGATTTTTTTCCTAGAACAATCGAATGGATTTGTGTGACTAAATTTTGGAAGTAACTTTTTTTTGTAATTGGATTTATGTTATAACATAGGTATTTCCTATACATCAAAATTTTTGGTGTAAAACAACTAGGTATGAACAGATTGAAACTAGTCTATATATATATGAAGTAGGTGCTTTCTGCAAGTACAAATTCAGATTTATAAATGAAATCGGGACACTATCTTCCACTTAGTGTATATTTAAGCCACTGTGAATCGATACATTCCCATGATAGATCTGTAACAAGTATATATTTAATTTCTATTGGCAGGCATTATAATGAAATATAGAACCTAGTGTCTACATAAACAAATACATATATGTAAATATATGTATATAAGTATGTTCTCATAAGAATTCTTTCATATACTCTAAGTATGATAAAATTCCAACAGACATGTAACCACATCCATAAATCAAATGCAGAGTTAAAATATTTCAGTCAAAAGCAACAACCGATGCATTTTTTTTTATATGTGAATCGAATACAGTAGAACAAATGGCACTATTAACCACATTATTTAATTCTAGGATTTTTTTTTCTTACTTTATGTAACGAAATAGGCAATTGGCACAAGATAGATTCGAATTATATAAACTTCATTAACTCCCTTCTAATTAACAATTTTAGTACTCGAAATCGAACAACAGACTCACTTTGATACAAGTCATCATTTTCAAATAATTTCGGCCAGGAATGCCTTTTATTAAATAAATAGAAAAATGCATACATAGTTGACTAGGTCTAATATCAAAGATACCAATTTAATATTTGTACAAAGATGAGAGTTATGCCAGTAATGGAAATGACCCCAGTGATTCCCTCAACAAACCATTTTTTCTAGAAGTCAAAACAAATTATTTATAACAGAACTAGCTAAAGTGCACGATTCCCTCTAGATGATTCTATAATCCGTAGAGATAGCCCGAGTGATGATGGGTTCAGAACCCGAATACCTTTTGCATCAAAGACAGAGGCGAGGATCCAAGACTGGCATAGGTGGAAAAATATACCTGCAAAGGAAAAATAAAACCCTGAAAACTTTAGTCTTTATTTGAGTAATAGGTAACAGAAGAAAGAATTTACAAGAGTAGGGTAAACTTTAAACAATGAGATACTTATATTTGATGCACGAGCTCAAAACCTTGACCATCTCTTGCCTTCTAAATGGATGTCCAAGTTGAGGGAGGAAGGCACAGTAAGTCTCTGATGGGTCCTCACATAAATAAGGCCCATCATTAGTGACAGTAACAATCTCATAACATTCTCTCTTACCAGTAATTAATCAATAGGGAAACCCCTAACTTGTACAAATACACTGTAAGTAGAAACCGAAAAAATAATATAGACATTTCACAAATAATTTATTAAAGGAATTAACTTAAACATTCTTGAACCAAAACTGTCATCTGGGTGACAGGAATTTCATTTTAAATTCAAAAGGTCATATGCCATAGGACTCCCAATAAATTGTTCGAGGGCATCATAGAAACAAAAGAAATTAAATCAAATAATAAGGGTAAGAACCATCAGAGGGTTTGGTAAATCTAAGGAAGGACGACTCCATCCAACACAGGGGATTTAGTTAGAAAGGTAAAGTATTACACTACTCAAACAAAAAGATTCTTTCTTCGGCGAATTACTCACGGGGATGACATACCTCTTCGTGATTCTTTAAAGAAGAATAAAATAGGAAGGTAAAGTCAAGACCTAAGAAATACACAACCATTTCCTATCATCTAAACTGTATACTGTCAAGCAACCTTAACCCTGAAAGACGTCGATGAACAAGGACAAAGAGGTTACCGAAAAGAAGAACACAACAGGACTGAAAGGACACGATGATGATTAACAGAGTAACAAATTACTTAATGTTGGCGACCAATACACCACCTTACTTAACCTATTGAGGCTTTTTCTTAAGGAATCACTTACCATAGTTTTAGGTCATGCCATCGGTTACATCCATGGCGCGACCACCCTTTACACTTTAGACTTCACTTCTAAGAAGAAACCGTGATATACAGAACCTCCATGGAGCATTACACCATTACTTATAGACTTAGACTCAAAGAGAAAAATATGATACATAGAACGCTTCATAGAAGAACAAAAACTCAGAAATTACAAACAGTGGGTTTACCCAAAACCCTAAACGACGCCTTGTTGCCTCAAAATAAATGTGGGGAGTACATAGGATAGGTAGCCATGTGAAGATGACAGGGTCGACATGATACTTTGGGTGTAGAGCCAGACGAATTCAATGAGATTAGTAGGGTTGTCATTAATGAAGTTGCAGAGATTTTACTATTATGACAGTGGACCATCTCTCCCACTTAAGGAACTTCACGATTTGACACCTTCATAACTCGATGAAAGTTAAGAACATTTTTCATACCCCCTATGTTAGCTTGAGTCAGCAGTTCGATCCCAGTTGTCAGCCTTCCACTGGTTTTTTTTGGGCTAATTACTTCACTATGATCAACCACCAGTTCTAAGAATCACTAAATCACCGTGACTCGGTAGTTTTGTTAGCTGATCGAGGGAAAACTCGCCCCATGACTTTATGGACAGAAAGCTAGTTAAGACTTCCTAGGGTTAAAATCAACCTATGGACTTGTGAATGAATACAAAACCTTGTGATAAAGACAAGTTTTAGCATGAGTTATAAGACCCCACTTATATATGTAGTCCTATATGCACAAGGGTAAAGAATAAAAAATGAAAGGGATTTGTTATAGCCTTGGGATCCTTCTTATAACATTTTTACTCATGATTAAGTAAGATGATATAAATAAGATATCTTGTGGTAAGTTTAGAATTAGGAGTTGTAGTAAGATTTTATAATAGAGTCTTATAACAAGGTTTTATTATAGATTTTTTCTTTGTAACCAAGTTGACATCAGAGTTGTACGACTAGTATCCTTTCGTCCACCAAGAAATTTTATAGAAGGCAGATAAACAAAAAAAACATTATTTGGTAAATATGAGATACATTACAAGGATTGTTGCCTCATCTCAGTTGGTGTTGAGGGTGTAAGCTGAGTCTTTCATTATAGAGTTGGTTCTCTTGTAGATTTGTACTCTATTCAATTGTTGTTGATAACCTAAGGATTCTAGTCCGTAATAAAAAAGAAAATTTTACATACATCTTGTGTTCCTTGTGGTCATGATTTATTGATGATATATGTAGTTGATATATGTTGTTGATGCATGTTCACATTTAACTGATTATGAATGAAAAAATAAGTAATAACTAAATGGTGATTGCTAACTAAGGATTTTTTTGTGAAAGGGAAGTTTTGGGAGAAAGATCCCTACACTATTCACCCCCCCTCTCAGTGTAGTCGATGTGTCGAACAATCATCACTAAATACTTGTCAGTGCATTATGTTGTCTGGTATGGTTTTTCTATGTTTGCCTAATATTTAATATTTGGACGAATGGGAGGTCTAAAAGTGCTGGCAGCTAAGGTCAAAAAATATTTCTTCTGATTCTCCTCTCTGGGAATGAAGGATATGTTAAATGCCAGAAATAAATTGTCGATTAGGTCCCATACCTCGTTTATGTATTTCTTGAGCCTTTGTTGTATATCTTGATATATGTTATTGACTTGATTTATTATTAACTCAGAATCACAAAAAAATGCTAAACAATCAATGGCCATGTCTTTGGCATCCCTCAATCCCAACACCAAAGCTTCATATTCAGCTATATTAGTAGTAGTTTCAAACTCCAACTTATAAGAGAGTGTTATTACCTCTTGTGAAGGGGAGATGAGGAGTATACCTACCCCAGATCCTTCCTTTGATAAAGAGCCATCGGAATACATCTTCCATACTTTGTTTTTTTGATCTACCAGTAGTAGCTGATCTTGGCATTGGTTGACTGATATTTCGTATTCGTCATCATTTAAATGAAAAATAGATGAGTCGATCTCACCCTCAACAACATAAATTGGGTGATTGCTTGGATTCTAATGGTCACTGACAATATAGGATAATATTACCTCTTTGTATAGCCTCTTATGTTCTCCTCAGAACATAGGGATGGTGGCATAAGTGAGGTCCATTTGTAATGATCCTCCAACCTTCTTAGCCCAAGTTCTAGATAAGAGCATACCAAATTTCGGGGGAATGTCATCCACAACAATGTCCATCACTACACTCGTCATTGGAAATTGTGCCAAAGAAAACACCATATCCTTTATCAGTCCAAAACATTTTACTTTATTAAAATCAAAGGAGTACAGTTCCTGGTAGGGTTTGGTGATCTCCATACCTTATTATTCCATAACAACTTTGGGCATAACATTGTGCGAGGATCCTGAGTCCATGAGACAATTATGCAGGATTTTATCATGGAAATTTAAATATATATAGAATGGTGGAGAAGCATCAGATCCATCCTCAATGTGTGGACCCACAATAATGGTTGGGTTCTCATCCTGCAGACTAATTACATCAAAAGATACAATATAAATAGTTGGATGTAGAAGTTTCATGATGTATTTTTTGAAAGGTTCATTCTTCATCAATTCTGTCAAAGGAACAGGGATCTTGATCTTGCTCAACTCATGCTCTAGGATGAAAGAGGCTGGTGGCCTATGAGCTTCCTTTATTTCAAGGAATGCAGGTTTGGATCAGGGAAGTTGTTGATATTTAGATGACATACCTTTATTTGGATTTGTCTTGGGAGGAAATTCAACCTATTTGTTTTGATCAAAGGCGGTGGCTTTGGGAGCCCCCGCTCTAGGCCTCAAGTCATACGTTTTCTGGGGTTGGCCTTGAATAACTCCCTCTTCCCCTATATTATTATCAAATTGATTTGATAGTTGTGCTACCTCATATTCTTGTTGCGTTAAGTGACTGGTATAAAAATATGTTTCATTGAAAAGTACAACAACAGTATCATCCAAAACATTCCTCCTTTCTCTCTGCATTATCTGAGGTGCATCGTTAGGCCTTCTAAACTGATTTGGATTTTTATTTCCAGCCCCTTGAAAAGATATGTTTGGTTGTTTAGACTCCCATTTCAGCCTAGCTATTTCAAATGTCAGATCTTTCAAAGTTTTGGTCATTTCATCAAGTTTTGGATTGGATGTGGTTGGGTTAGAGGAGTCAGGGGAATATTCTCTCTGTTTCTTCTTGTCTTTATCAGATCTAGTCTTTAACCTGTCTGATGCCAAGATATTGGATTCAACCTCAATGGATGCTTTCTGCATGGACAACAAGGTGGTGGATCTTCTCTGACTCAATAGAAGGGAGAATTATGCATCAAATGCATTGGCATAAGTGATCTTGGTAGAGGATTCAATTGGTTTGATCTCATCTGGGATTCTACCATACATCTTATTGAATCTCTTGGTGAAGTCTGAAATAGATTCACCATTCTTTCACTTTAGAGCCCCAAACCTAGTGATGTAGTAGAGATAATCTCTCTTATCTCCCCATTACTTTATGAAAGATTCATATAACGCCTAAACATATGCAATGAAGGTTGGAGGAAGACCCCATAACCATTTCCTTACTTCCCCATCTAGTCTCTGCACAAACAACCTCATCCACACATCTACATAGTCAATGTTAAAGTTGTATGAAAAACTATAGAAGGATACCATATGTTCCTCACCAGTGACATCACCTTCCCCATTATATCTTGGTAAATATTTCATGTAATATGTGGCTAGGAGTGCATGTAGGCCTACAAGCAGAACTAGGGGTACATATCTGGCAGCAGGTATGGCATCCATCCTGTTAGTAGCCATTTCTTGGGTAACATGAATCTGAAGATTTATGGGAGCTACAGGGGTGGATGCTAGACTGGATGATGAATTAGAGTCAGGAATTGAAGATGTCTGAGGTTCCTTGGAATTATGATTCTCAGGTCTAGCAAATTCAAGATGCTTGTGATGATGAAGAGAACTAGACTCTTTGGGCACAAATTTACCCTTGAGGGGGGAGGTATATCTATGAGCTATGATGGATTTTATTAGTTTCCTTTTTGGCTCAGAGACTAATGTGTCCTTATCAAGGTTAGGATGAGCCTTGGTGGCTTTGACGTGTTCATATTTGGATCTGTTGAGTCTTTTTTTGGGCACCAATATTTCTTTCATAAATTCTACTCAGTGGAGTCGCCAGGTGAAAGATGGAATTGTATTTGTGTTTGATATTTGTTCACCATCAAAGGTCAGATCTATTCAATGTCGTTCTCCCAGGGAAAGATGTTTCGTTACTCTGTTCCCTGACAACGACGCCAGAAGATGTTGGTCCTAAAGTCCGCACCTGGCTGCTAAAGGGAAAAGCTAGGCCACCTCAAGTTTAGAATGGTTGGTTTTTAATTTTGTTGGTCAGTTAGAGGGTTGGTTTTACCAAGACAAGAGCATGGTTGGTTGGAAAAAAGATAAGGATGAGGGTCCTCCTTGGCTAGTGGAACACTAGTGACAAACAAGTGAAATAATATAGGTAAAAAAAACAAAGGGAAACAACAAACCACTCAATGAATAATCTGTTGCAAGAAGTTTAATACTTAAAATATCATTTCAAGATGTTAAACATGTATCAAAACAAAATTACTCCCACAGGTTGCAATAAAAACAAATCTTCATCAAAGCATAGCTGTTATCATAGGTTGCATATTAATAAAGACAACCTGTGATATGAACCCGAGCGTGACAAGTTTCGAATAATTGGTTGATTTTGTTACTCTTTCAAAAGGGTCAGTTATAGATCGTTTTACTTCAGCGATTTACAATTAAAGCTAAAATTAAAGTCTTCAAAAGATTGAATCCAAAGTGAATAAAACCTCCTTAGTTTTTCTTATGTGTTATATGTCATGCTTTCATTTAATATGCTATGTGCGAAAATTCATAGAAAATCAACATAAGAACATAAGACACATAATGGATATGACACTTCCTTTGATAACGGGGTTCACCCAGTGTGGGATACCTCTTTGATTCTTGCTTCCAAAGCTTGACTGCTTTATTCTCCTCACTGTAATGACGTCTCTCCTTTACAAGTTGTAAGGCCAAAGTCCCTTTTCAGTGATGGAAACAAGAGATCGGAATGTGATCAAGAATGTATACAAGCTTCACAAGTTCTCATGCTCATGAGGCATCCATGATGCTGACATGGACATCATTCCCACATACTCAGTAATAAAAAGAGGAAGAATAAAATATGATCCCCATCATCAGGGAGTCATCAAGTGTCTTAGATCTACTTCTCGGATCCAAGAACAAATATGCATCCCATACAAATATCTCAAAACTATGAGATTTAGAACTGATTCATTGGCCACTTATCATACAAGTGCCACAATTTCTCTATCACATGTAACTGGTTGGTTTGATGTGGAAGAAGAGAAGAAAAGAATAGATAGAAGGAATAAACTAATCTTGCTACCTTGTTGCAGCCTCTCCATGCTCTTTCAGACCTGTAACATGCATGTTATGTTGCAATATTTAATGACAAAACAACATAATGAAAAGCATGCTTACATTGGCTTCTCCAGAACTTAGCTTGCTGATATGAAGCTATGCTGCAAAACCAGACCTCGCCATTGGATTTGTGTTGCCAAATTACCTAAAAACGACTGGCAAATCGTCTCCATTAGACATAGTCACTCTCAGGCCTCCTCTGGACCTTTGTCTTGATTTGCGTGCCCTCCTATGAAATTAATGCACTGTAATCTGCATCAAATACATGTCGGTATAGACCTGAGTGGACTGGTGTCCTCCCCCCCGGTGGCTGGTGGAAACTCGGCTTTAAAATAATTTTGGGCATACGGATATCACAATGTGACCGTTTAGGGAGATTGGTATGGGCGTAAAGTTAGGGCACTAGCTATGGGGAGGTCCCGGGGTCAAACCCCATGGTCTCCCATTTTAGTGTTGTGGTTATAACTCCCGCCAGACATAGCTAGATGCTTCTAGATGTGGTTCTTTCCACCAGATATGGCGGACCTCCACCAAATTTGGCGGGGTCCCACCAATATATATTTTTGAATTTTCAGATACGGGTTGTCCTTGAGAAATTCGGGGATGTCACGTGTTGCCTGCTTATTGGGCCACATGGAATATTCTCGTTGGTCCACCTGGATGATGATGTCATGGTCATCCAACTGTACAAGACATGTGGCGCTCTCTGGATGGTTCCACGTGGCATCTCCTGGGGGTGCCACATGGCACTTTCCTATTGGCTCACGTGGACCCCTGAAAAGTCCAATGGCGAGTGACATGTGGTAGCCTATGATGCTGCCACGTGGCATGATGATGTCAGCATCTCATACGATGATGTCAACCTGTTGTGTCAGTTGGTGATGTCAGTAGTACGGACGATGTTGTGTCCCCTATTCACTGACCCTGTTTGACTGCAACTTTGACCGTGAATATCTTTCAAACTGTAACTTTGTTTGATGAGTCGTTTGCATCGTTGGAAATATTGTGACGCGCTCTTTTCTATCATGTCAATTTTACAGAGTTTTTGGAACTTTAAATTTTTCCTTTTCTCTGCCTATTGAGGCCATTCTAAGCCTCCTGGGACACTTCTAAAACTTTTGTGATGTTCTATAGATCCATCCAGATCATTGCAATAAAAACAAATCTTCATCAAAGCATGGTTGTTATCACAGGTTGCATATTAATAAAGACAAGTTATACAGTAGCTGAAGGAAAATAAATGTACTTCGCACAAATCAAAACTGTATTCAAGATAAGAAACACATACGAATTTGGACACAAACACATTGTCATCAATAGTATCTTCACCAAGTAGAGAGCTTTAGTCCATGTGCAAAATGGGTCCAACCAGTTTTTGTATTGATCTCATTTCCCAAAAAACTCCACCCTTCTAACATTCAAAAGATGCCTATTTATCACAGGTGTGGATGCCCTCGACCAGTGTGGAACTGAGGCTTAGCTCTACACCTTGGCTGTAAAACAACTTATTAACTTAACTAAAACACACTACTGGAGTATGTTAATGAATACTCCTACCTTGACTTAATAAAAATGAGTGGTTCTTATTACACATAGAATACCACTTGTTATGTCTTACACTAAAAGATTCTTGCAATTAAATAACTGAAAATTGCTACTAGCAATGAAACTGGACTGATGCATGCACTGAAATGAACTAAGATCTGACAAAAATGACCAAGATTGACAGAGTTGAATCCTGTATCATTCATGGCATGCACATGCACTATTGGAGGCCACTGGAGACCACTGGAAGTGTGGTCATGTATTTTTCCCACTTATCTTTTTTAGGATAAAAGCAAGTCGTGTTGCGCTTTTCTAGAGTTTGGATGTGTAGTTTCCCCATTCCCGGTTTGGTGCCCCCTTTTAAACCTTTAACCTTCATCATTTAGGGACTTCAGGAATCCATCTCTTCAGGGTTCGTGAGCTTTTGAGTGCAAAGTATGAACATTTCTCGAATGGTCGAACTCTCAGAGTGACATGGTGACCTGACGTTATATCGTTGACATGTCATCAAAAGAGAGGGACATGTGTCACCTAGAAATAGCGCAAATGACATAATCAAAGGGCCTGAGATGAGCGCCACGTATCATGATTGATGAGTGCCACATGCCTTTGACACTTCGACACTTCGGAGCTCCGGAGAACTGGGTTTTCTATGCATCTAAATCTCCCGCAGTGCTAATCTCACGAAGTCACTAATCTGTGCTTATATTAGACCTATTAACCCGAGATTAATACTTTAATCATTAAAGGATTTAAGGAGTTCGAAACTCTGAGAGACCTATAGTGTTGCGTTTGAAAACCTCCCAAAGTAGTACATGCTTGGAGTGATGTGGTAGTCAGGGCCCACTTCGACACTTCGGGGCTCCAGAACTCCATAACTTCGAGAGTTTTGGATTTTGAAGCATGAAAATCTCCCAGAGTGACTTTCTCCCGTTGTCATTAACTCACATGTATTGTTAATTAGACAGTGATTACTTTGACCATCAATTTTAATGACTTCGGGACTTTGGAAGTTCATCCCTTTGGCGATTTAGGCCTATGCTGATTTGAAAAAATCTTAGAGTAGTACGGGCTCAGAGTGACATGGCAGTGAGGGCCCACTCTGTCACTTCAGGGCTCTGGAAGTTTGACACTTTGCTACTTCGAGGCTCCGAAACTTTGGAGATCTATGCTTGTCGTTAAACCTTGCACAATGTTGAAAACCTCGAATGCACGAAAACCGTCGATCTGAGTGGCCTGTTGGATCTCCATCGTTGCAATTGTAACCTGTCTTTTCCCACCATGTGAGCTCGGAATTGACTTCTTTTGAATTGTTGTGTTTTTTTCATGGGTGTTTCCCGTGCATACAAAAAGGATTGGTCAACCTATTGTGAGCTCAATCAATGGCAAACATGATGACAAGCATTCTAAACCAAATCATGACATGTAATTATCCTTTAAGAAAAACATAAAAAAAATGTGTGAAGACTCAATCTAGAAAGAAACGATAAAAAGCCAAGTCACTTAGTAATGGGAAACTGACTTCACCAACCATAAGAGGAAAAAATTGATGAAGGCATAGGGAAATGAGAGAGGAGGGGCAGGGGTGCATACCTAGGTTACAACAGGGACTTTCTGATCAGTGTGACTTGTGAGAGGGGAAGAAATTTCTTGATATTATTATCTTTTCCTTCTCAAACCCCCAGGTCACCGGGGACATCTCCCCTAGGATATTACCCCTAAAGAGAAAGAGGTATCTTATTTAGGTGAAAGTGATAGGATAACCTCTTGTTACACCAATTTATTGTTCAATTGCCTTCGTCTTTCGTGAAAGTTAAAATTTTGCGATAACACGCCCAACATTTGGTAGGTGGTGACGAATTCAGGGTCTGTCTCATAGAGGTGGGGCCATTCAGAGGTCTCATGGCCGTAAGATTCTAGCACCATGGTAAGTGCCACGACTGGAGGTCGGCTGAGGAAATAAATAGCTCAGTTGGTATTTCTTGTTTTATACTTGATGTTGAGGTGGAATTTCTATAAGTATGTGGACCAATTTTGATGGTGGTCATTCTGAAATTTTCCTTGTGTCTACATGAACTACAGTGGCTTATGATCAGTGTGGATGACTGTTTCCTTCCCAAGAATGTAATGTCTCCATTGGAGGCAGGCTTGCACAATGGAGTAAATTTCTTTGTCATAAGTAGGGTACTTATGAACAACATCTGATAGTGTCTCACTATGATATTACATAGGGTGGTTATGTTGAGTGAGAACGGTGCCCACAACATAGTCTGAAGCATATGTCTCGGTCTCAAAGGGTTGTTGCAAGTTTGGTAATGAAAGTACTGGGGATGAGCACAAGAGTTGCTTCAAATCATCGAAATCTTGTTGTTGGGATAGGCCCCACACAAAATTTTCCTTACCACCACCCCTGGTTACTTGGTTGAGGGTCCATGCAATTTGAGAGAATCCCAACATGAACCTGCGATAGAAATTGGGAAGGCCCTAGAAGCTTTGAAGCTTAGTGAGTGTGGTTGGGGCTAGCCAGTTGCGGATGACTTGGATATTGGCTGGATCCACATGCACACCATGAAGATAAATGATGTATCCTAGGTAATGGACCCTGTCCATGTTGAAGGAGAATTTTTCCAAGTTGGCATATACCTTTTGCTGCCACAGGGTGTGTGTAGAACCTGTTGAATATGATGCAAGTGTTCCTCCCAAGTCTTATTGTAGATGAGGATGTCATCCAGATACACCATGACAAAAGTATTGGTGAAATGTCGCATGATATCATCCATCATCCTCATGAAATTTGATAGAGAATTTGTCAAACCAAAGGGCATGACAGGCCATTCGAAAAGACCTTCTTTTGACTTGAAGGCAGTCTTCCATATATCTATCTATTCTATTGGGACCTGGTGATATCCAGACTTCAAATCAATCTTACTGAAGTATTTGGCCCTCATGAGTTGATCAAGGAGGTCATCAATTTGAGGAATCAAGTACCGGTTCCAGACCATGATTTTATTCAGGGCATGGTAATCAATGCAAAGTTGCCATGTCCTATCTTTCTTCTGCACCAGCATGATTGGGTTCCCACAAGGTGATGAGCTGGGACAGATATGCCCCTTGTGGAGTAGTTCTTGGATCTACATCTTTATCTCCATGTTTTCTAACAAAGAGCGATGATAGACTAGCCCATTGGGTAGCGGTGCACCAGGGGTCAGATCGATGGGATGCTTGACCTGGTAGTGTAGAGGTACCTCGGTAGGTGAGGAGAAGATATCTGAGTATTCTTCCATGGACTTATCCACTTGTTTCAATTGTGTGGAGAGATCGTCCAAGGAGGCCCTGGATGTGGCTGCGATCTTTCACTCACTCTAAGAGTGAATCACAAAGAAGACAAATTTCCCACGCTGAGAGATGACCTTCATGCATTGCTTGGCAGAGATCAAGGAAATATCACTAGGTGGGACTGCCTCGAATATCCTATACAATTTCCTGTTCAAAGTAATAATAACACTACGAGGCCTAGACTCATATACAACATGATGTTTCCATAAATAAGGTTGGCCCAAAAGAACATTACAAACTTCGAGAGGAGAAACATCACACAATACCTCGTCTTTGAAGGGCTTGATGTCGTACTATAGTCGTCACTGTTGGATGAGACATATATCGCTTCCTTAGTGGAGCCATCTAATGGTGTAGGGATGCGGGTGGGGCATTGTTGGTAGGGCTAGCCGCTTGATGACCTTTGCTGAGATGAGGTTCTTCTGGCTACTACTATCAATGATGAAGTGCAGAGGGGTGCCTTTTACCCACATCTGTGAATGGAAAAGGAGCTCGCCTTCTTCTGGCTCATCTAGTTCACACGGTTGGATCTTGGTGGTAGAAATGGTGGCACTAGGTTCTGCATCAATTATCTGACTCCCCCTTTCTGGTTCTAACTCATATTCAGAATCCACATCTGATTCAAAGAATTTCACTTTAGCCACCAATGACTTCTTTGAGTGGAAATTAGTAGTGTTATGCCAAGGGATCTTATGGAAGTCACACCACTTACCAGTATCTTTCTTTGTCTTTTTGGTGTCCTTCTTTGCTTGAATGTTGCATTGGTTGTCCTGATGTTGTCCATATTTTATCTGTCCTTTGTTCTATGGGTTGGGCCTACCCTTTCCAAGATTTTGCTGCGAGGGGTTCCCAGGCCCAAATTGTCGCGTCTTTTGTTTGAGTTTCTGCTCGATTTTGATAGCATATCTATAGGCCACACCCAAAGAAGAGATGTCCAAAAAATCAATTTCGGTATGGATGTATCTATGTAGAGCACCATATGTCGCTCAGAATCTTTGATACCCAGCTTGGTGTGTAAGGTACAAAAGATATTTGTGAACTCTGGCACTTCTTGGTCTCTTTCTTACCGCAGTGTATTCCATTTTTTATACAAGTCCTCATAACTTCTGACAAGGTAGTATTGTTCCTTAATAACATCCCTAAAGGATTCCCAAGTGACCGCAACTGTAAATATTGAGGGTTCCTCTGTTTCCTTTTTCTCAAATAAAGTTTCCCACCAATCTTTGACATGGGGAATAGATTTGAGTGCAAACATAATCTTTTCTCTATTCGAAAAATTATGGACAGAAAAATACCCTTCTAGTATATTCAACCATTTGTCTACAACAACTGTGTCTATCTGACCTTCAAATATAGGAACATCAAAGTTGATTTGTACCTTGAATGGGGCACCGCCTCCACTCGAGGAAGATGTGTCTCCTATCAATAGTCATTGAAGGATTTGTGCAAAAATATGCATCATCTCCTTCCTATGTTGTGTGAGGGATTCCTCAAGCAACATTTTGAAAGGATATCATCTCCCGTCATCTTTATTTTCCTCAAGAGAAACAATCTGGAGACCCAATTCTTTGTACCCCGACCTCGTTGGGGACATGCATTAAGAACGAAAAGGAGCAGATTGCTCTAATACCAATGATCCATATTTTATGAGAAGAATGAAATGAATACAAATTATTAAAATATGTTTAACAAATAATAACAGAGATACAGTAAAATTGGTTTCTATTCAATAAGAAAATAAACTGAAATTGTAAAATGCAGCAGAAAACAAGCTTCCTGGAATGGTGGCAGCCTATCTCTGAGAAGAGATGTGATGGTTGCACTCATTCACAAGAAGATGATTACAATGAGGATCTGAAGGCCTTTTTTACAATAATCATTAATTCCAAAACCCTATACATCCAAAAACCTAACCCTAGGAGATGAAGCGCCAAAAGCCATGTTGGCCTCGTTGGGGTAAACTAGTACAATAACTTCTCGGGGTCGTAAGTTTTGCATATGATCTTCGTTTTAGGCGCACGATAGCCCATTGGAAAGGTCTATACAAGGACTGCACATGTTTCTGTCAGACTTTGACTTCGTATATAATCTAAATGTGGCAATCCCTAAAAATGTTGTTTAGGGCCTCAAAAACGGCCACAGAATTCGGGGACCCAAAAACTAGGAAAAAACTGCCAAACTGGAAAACTGTCAAAATGAACTAGTTGGAATAGGTGGGAGGCCTTCGACATCCATATGGATCACACTCTCTCCCAAAAAATATTTTTAAATGAAAATAAAATTCGCACTCTTTAAGAATGTGC
>ML809359.1:54270-66447 GCA_009831015.1 Picea engelmannii
GCCCTGCATGGAGATCACCGTCTCCTCGTCCGGCTTGCTGCCGAAGCACATGCACAGGATGATGCAGAAGACCGCGGTTCGCAACTGCTCCACGACGCTCACCGCTCCCCCGTTCCGAGCCGCTTCGTTCCTCAGGTTTTCAACCAGGCGGTCTATGCCCCATTTCCTCACCTCCCCGAAGGCCTTCATCGCCAAAGGGCTCAAGGCTTCGCTCACCAGATTCCTGCGCAGGCTCCGCCACAGAGGCCCGTACGCGGCCGAATTGATGCTGTGCTGGTTGCAAGTGATGACTTTCCGCATCCCGAGCGCGGGCGGGCGATCAGCGAAGACGGAACCCTTCTGTATGAGTGCCTCGTGGGCAAGCTCGCGGGCGGCGATAATCACCAGAGGGCGGGAACCGAGCCACATGGTGAATATTGGGCCGTATCTCTCATGAAATTTCTTCACTGAGCTCTCGAACGCGCGTCCGGAAGATCCGAACTGAAGAAGGTTCCCTACAATCGGCCATGCCGGGGGACCTGGCGGCAGGTTACGGTAGCGCCAGATCCTCCAGAAAACCAGTCGGAGGAAGAATAAGGAAATTACGAAAACGAGAACAGACTGGAGAACCGAATGGAGCCCAAACGGGATCGCCATGAAAATTCGAATGAAAGGGTTTCCTGCAGTGTCTATCTGAGCAGAGTCTTTCTACTTTTAAAATGACGGAACTCCAAAATGTCGTCTGTGCCGCCTTTTACGGACGCCGACTTTTGACGGGTAATAACGGTAAATTATTCCCGTCATTACAACACTACAAGACGTTTAACGTGGAAAACGTCAAATATCTCCGACAGTTTATGATTTTTAATTTTTTTTAATTATTTAAAATTTTATAACTGGAATGATAAAATTATCTTCCAAATATTATTATAAAAATATATTTTAAAAACTATTTTTTAGTTGTGACGTCATGCATGCGGTATGGCCAAGAATTGTTTTTTATATTTTTAAAATTATTTTATAGCTCGGCTTCCATTGCTCACTCGTTTGCGTCATGCATGCGGTATAGTCTACAAAGGACGAACATGCATTGGGGTTAAATTGTTGCTTGGAGCCCAAGCAAACAATGCACTTAGAACAATGAATGTTTCTTTCCACCATAATAACGCATGTGGTTAAAGGATTTTTTTATTTTTTTATAATAATAATGGTTAATATTTGTATTAAAAGGGGCTATGATTGAACTAGACACCGTGTTAATACAAAATAAACTAGGATTGACTAGGTTTAATAGTCCAAAACAATAAAAAAAAAATTCACCCAAAAATTTATCTATCAACCTTAAAAAATTCACCCAAAAATTTATCTATCAACCTTTCCCAAGCTCTATTGGTATATATTTTCCCAAGCTCTATTGGTATATATTTGGCAAGTATATTATTGTACCCAAAAATTTATCTATCATCCTTTCCCAAGCTCTATTGGTATATATTTTCCCAAGCTCTATTGGTATATATTTGGCAAGTATATTATTGTACATATTGATCTAACATAATTTTTACTCGACAATACATTAATGAGGAAGGTTCCGTAAGTCTTGGTATCTCAATGTTTGATTTGCTCTACTTCGATTTCTCAACTTTCTCGATTGGATTTTTGACCTCTTTTGAGTGGGAATTATGTCTTTTTTCTTAATGTGCTTATGTAGTAGGCATCGAGAGTTGCGGGAGAGCTCATTAATTTGTGGGAATCTTTTACTTGGGTTCTTGAAACAATTTCTTGATCTTTTGCATTTTTATCTCTCTTTTTTGTTACTTCTACAACAACCTACGATTTCTACCTCTCTACCTCTTCATTTTTTTTTTTCTATGTTTTCTAGATTTTTAAGGGCTTCAAAATTGTTGATGTTTACTTGGATAGTTCTTCTTGAACTTTTTTTTATTGTTGCGATTCCTTAGTCTATAATTTTCTCTACCTACTATTTAGCGATCTAAATGGGCTCTGCTCTGATTCAATGGAGGGTTTTGAAGGATCCTTTGAGAAAGATTGATCATCTTGAATTCTTAGGAAGTGTTTAGCAAAATGATCATACTGATGAGAAGAGTTGCATTTGAAGGGAAGTCGCTCATAGTCTAGAACTTGTTAGTGGATCTAGCTATCCATATTAATTTGTAGCACCTTAGGGAGGCCCTTCTCCAGATCCACTTCCACACATATTATGACACAAGAGTACAATTTTCCTTTTGGTTATACTTCCCAATGGATTTGAATGTGCTATCATTCTAGAACATTACTGGAAGATGAGGTAGCCTGACCCACATAGGGTTGTTGTGATTTCATCTTACGGGTTAAAGTCAAGAGACCACCCTTTAGATCCCATGAAACAGGGTCCCAAGCGAAAAATTAGGCCTCAATTCCCATATCCTAAAATAGAAACACAAAATATCCTTGACCACTTGTAAACGAAAATACTTGACCTTGAATCTTGGGTGTCCAATACTCTTGTATTCATGTCTCTGTCGATCTTGGACTAGGAGAGAGGCCTGCGAACTTTTCAATCGATGCATCCTTAGACAAAACGGGGGATTTTTCCTTAGTTATAGGGATGAAAGATCTCGCTAGAGGATGCCATCTAATTGTTTGATGAATTTTCTTTGCAAAGGTTGAGCTCCATTGGTTGGATTCATTAAGCTAACTAATAGCTTGAATGCTTCAATCTTAGATTGGAAAGAATCCCCATTGTCACTCCCACAACAAGACCTATGACTGTTCAATGATGTCGAGACTTAGAGTTAGGTGGAATCTTCTTTAAAACATGATTGTTGATGTTGCAAATGGGTTACAATCAAATGAATCCCTCTAACTAAAGGAAGATTGCACCATGAATATACAATGATTTGGGCACGTGACTTCGATTTTGATCTTCTTACATACAATCCAAACACACCAAAAATCACCATGGTGACAAGAGAAGATAGTATCTTGGAATGACCTCACACTCTCCTTCATTTCCTTACCTTATTACTTATTTCCATGTTCTAACTTAATCTTTTCATATAAAAATATTATAAAATATAACATAATATACAATCTATTTTTAAATAGTACAAGGAACCTATAAGAATTAATGAAAGGGGGCTATGGAAAACTCTTTCTAAATATTAACCCAAAGTTCCCCTCCCTTTTGCTACATTTCATTAAGAGAACTTACCACCCTTACCTAAGTGTCCACATAAACTTCGTCATGTTTCTTTGGAAGACGCATGTGTCCATATATACCACCTTAATAATCCAGGCCACCACCTTCCAAAATTTGTAGCAATTTCTATATACTTTGAAACTCTTGCAAGTCTATATTCGTATGTGAGAGATGAACATAAATACTTTAACTCTAACGTGTTTTTATTCCTCTTACACAATTTCTAATTGAGAAACGAAGGATTATTGCTGACGATAACACATACAATGTTCACTTTGACAACATTCATATAAAATCCATTCTTTATATTTATTCTTTTCCCATTCTTTGTATTTATTATTTTCCCATTTATGGTGAGGATTACACACCTAATAAAATCATTGGGAAGGGAAGGATGATAACACATTAAAGGAAATTGTATTTATGATAACATTTATATAAAATTGTTTTTTTAAGTTTACTTTTTTTTTACGGAGGATTATACACTTAATTTTTGTGTTTATATACGAAAAAATTATTTAGTTTTATTGATGGATTTTTTTATATCAATAATTTATTTAGAGTAAAATTCCTAATAAGATTTCAAATTTATTATTGATAATATAATCATACATTCTCTTTAACTCGACTCACTCAAATTTGTCTCTCTCATCTCACCCGCCCCCCTCCCTCATGCCCTGCCTAGAGCGGTGGGTTTGTAAACCCATTATTTTGGGTAGGGAACTAAGGGTAGGGATACCTAAATAGGTAGGTTTACAAACCCACTACTTTAGGTAGGGAACGAGTGAGTGGGGAGGGAGGGTGAGGGAGACGCTGAAAATGGGGCATGGTGGAGGGAGAGGGAGGTGGGAAACATAGCATATACAGGGGGAATGTAGGGCATATGGCATGGGACTATCAGATAAAAGAGGGGAGAGGTGATTCTAGGAATCACCCCTCCCCCTAGGAATCTCCCCACGCACATTGAAACTTTTTTTAATTTATTTATTTTATTATTATTATTATTATTTATTTTTTAATTTTAATTTTGGGGTTTTACATTTTTGTTTTTTTTCTTATATATATATTTTTTAACCTCTGTTTTAATTTTTTTTCCATTTCCCAACTTTTAATTATTTTTTTTAACTTCATTTGCAATGGTGTCTATTGTTATTGTTAGCATCATTTTTTTTAATCAAGGGTCAATTCTAAGTTTTTTGTTTATAGTTGTGTTACAGGGAAATCCCCCTGCGGACAGGTGAATCCTCTATTGGGCTCTAGACTCCTAAGACCAAGATAGAAAGGTGTTAATGTTGGTCACTAACATCCTTTTGAACCTAGCTAAACTAATGTATAGAGAAGAGGAATAAGATGTACCTTTTTTCGATGTTTGTCCTTGCATAGTCTAAGTTGAGCTCTACTCTCCAAGCTCTTCAACAAGTCCTGCAATCCAATCAAAGACAAAACATGCTTCCTATTCTACTAACATTAGCTTGAAACTAGATCTATCCAATAAAGACAAGTTCATGTACATAAACACAACCTTGAAAGAAACAGACCAAGCACATATATATATTAATGAAAACAAAGTAAAGTGCTTACAACTGTAGATCCAGATGTAGCAACCTCACCAAGCTCTCCTTGTCCAACCCTTTGCTCAAATAATCCACAAACAAAATGACTATGCTTCACTGATTATCTCCCTTATGAGATCTTAAGCTTGATGCCTTCAATGTATCCACAATACCATTTCTCATGAGATCATAAGTTTGGTATCTCTAAGACTCCATGTACCTTTCACCATGAGAAGACCTCCTTATATAATCTTGGAGAGACCTAACCACCTTAGAGATTCTTGGGATAGGTTGAGGATATTTCTCCATTAGTTGTGGATCCTCCCTAAGATCTAGTCTTGACCTTAGATTCGAATCCAACCAACTCCAGATATGAGGGGGATTTTTCCCTGATTTTCCTCAACAACCCAATATTTCCTCAAACAACCCAGTGCTTCCCCAGAATGGGGCACAGAGTGTTGCAACGCTCCCCCAAAGGAGGGAAAAGATCACTGACACTCCCTGACAGTGGGTAGGGGAGCGTTGCCTAAAATTTCCTCAAAAAATCCCAACGCTCTTGTAGAAGGGTGCACAGAGTGCTGGAACGCTCCACCAAAGAAAGTCAAGGAGTGCTGGCACTCCCTAATAGTGGGTAGGGGAGCGTTGGCCTTCAAAATTTATTTTTAAGTGGTTTTTTTCATGACAAAAGCTTTGTACTCTTCATCAAATGATTTCTTCTTCTTTAACCAGTCTCCGAGGGTGTATTCAAGTGTTCCTTGTGATGTCGTTCGAGACACGACATGGACAATATGACTGTATGATGTCTGCGACACTTGCGACACTTGTGGCCAAAATGCGACACTTGCAACACTTGTAATGATGACAATAGGTTATCATTGAAATGAGTAATTTTAATGTGTAACAAATTTCCCCCCAAAGTGCGAAGTTAGAAGACGGAAACTGATGATTGAAGTACTTTGTAGACTTTTTCAAGCAAGGTAATGGACTCGGAGAACCTGGTAGAAGCTGCACACAACCATCAAACAAATATTATGATATGTTTCAAACCCAAGGCAGGCATACCTATGCTTGGGTGAGAAATACTTGCAAGGTATGGCCGCCATAAGATACATTGTGGATCCATAATTATATTAACAAAAAAGTATAGCCACCAAAGATACAATGTGGATCTATACTTCCATGACATGAACTGATCGTAGCCATGAAAAATACACAGTGGATCTACAAGACGACAAGACATAGCCATAGCCCAATACAAAGTGGATCTATGTGACAATATATGTGTCAATATTCAAGAGAAACTCTGTCGCAACCTGGGTAAAGTACATATCAGAGTGATTACTCAACCCAGGGTCTTCTTACCGATCCTAATGTAGTACGAATCTAACCATGTGAATAGATGTCCTGATGTCGAACATGGTAGAAACCACTTGATTAACCATTAACAAGTGCGAGGGAAATCACCATTGATGTCAATGATTCCCAAGGTACCCTAGTACATTCCAGTGAATGTGAATAGATGAGCTGAAGTCGAACATCTGTGGAATCATCCGATTAGAGGTCAATGATGTAAACCCATTGTCGAAAGCGAGGAGGCATGTCATTGAGGCATGCAGGTCCTAAGGTACTAACTGGTTTCTAAGTCTAATTCCCAGATAATGTGTTGAAGTCAACAAGAACAGACTCGTCGAAGGAGGGCCTTGATGTATCCCCCATCAATGACACAAAACAGACACATAGATGTAAATTGGTGGATCAAGTGAACATGGACTGACATGGGTATTGAAACAAGGAATTTGTGATGGTTGAATTTCGAGGCAGATACTTCCCTTGAACAACGAGGCACAACAACAAAAACATGACATGGACCAAAACACGATAATACAGTGGATACTGTGACATTCATCGGGTGACCCAAAGGAGTAAGGAAACTTAGAGGATTGGTTCAGTGCAAAGGTTCAGCAGATTAAAATGTGTGCAAAGGCAAAGTGTCATGTTCAAGGGCGACTGTAAGAGTGACTGGTGATGTTTTCAAAAACTGCTTGGCTTGCTTCCTTCAAATTTCCCCCCCATCTAAATAGATGAGTACCTCCTTTTAATTTAACAAGATCGAGGAGGGTAACACATGCTCAATATAACTCACCTTCGGTAAGCTTCTCTTCCTTTGTTTAACAAACTAGAAGAAGTAAGGGTTCGGTCCCATATGGGACCTTCAATGTATATGTTTTTAACGAGTCCAGAGAAGGTAAACTCGGTGAATTTTCATGTTTAGAGAGTCTGAAAAGAAATTAAAGACGACTCTAGTGTTGTCATTTTTCATAAATTTAGTCTCGTGAGGCCGAAAAAGAGATAAACTACCACTCAAAAGATTTCCTTTCAAACCTTTTAACGAGTGTGAAAGGAAGCAAGATCACTCGGCAATATTTTCATTTTTACAGAGTCTGAAAAGATATTAAAGGAGACTTCAGGGGGTTTCTTTTTCATATAACCTTTGCGAGTCCGAAAAAGTGATAAAAGTATACTCGGTTACATTCTCATATATTTACGAGCATGAGAAGGAACAAAGACTAATATTGGTATTGGTTTCATTTTTAAACAAGCTTGAAACAAAATTAAACTATGCTTGTAAATTACCAATGTAATTTCCAAAGGTTGGGACACCCATGGATGGTTGGTACTTTGCCCCTAGCTTGAAAAGCTAGCGACATAACTCCCGAATGATAATCAAAGGCTGGAGACATGCCCCCCAAGCCTCAATATATTCACCGACTTTGAGGTTGTCATCAATTTCTGTACTAGATGGAGAAAAAGGATAAGGGTGGATGAAATGAAGGTTCAAATACAAGACCTAACGAAAGACTCGACTTGTTAGGAGAGGTGACTGTTTAATTTTTTAATGAGCTTGACACAAGAAAAGAACTATGCTCAGAACCTCTGTTTCATTTTTTAACGAGCTTGCCACAGAGAAGAAAAACTATTCTCAAGGTTCCGGGTTCAATCCCTGAATTTTTGTTTCATTTTTTAACGATCTTGCTACAGAGAGGAAAACTATGCTCGTAGCTTTTGTTTCATTTTTTAACGAGCTTAGCATAGAGAAGAAAAACTATGCGTGACCTCTGTTTCATTTTTTAACGAGCTTGCCACAGAGAATCAAAATTATGCGCGTGACCTCTGTTTCATTTTTAACAAGCTTGCCACAGAGAAGAAAAAACTATTCTCATGACCTTTGTTTCATTTTTTAATGAGTTTGCCACAAAGAAGAAAAAACTATGCTCATGACCTCTGTTTCATTTTTTAACGAGATTTCCACAGAGAAGAAAAAATATGCTCATGACCTCTTCTTGATCATGGTTTCCAAGAGGACAATGCTTTGGAAGGAATACATGTCAAGGCACAAACGTCAGCCATGGATTCTTGGAGATCTTCGTTAGATGGAAGAAAAACACTCTGGAAGGAATACATGTCGATGACCTTGATAAGGGTAGGGAGATCTGGCTTGAATAGCCCTATCGAAGAGATCACCATGTCAACTACTAGATCTAAATCATCAGGAGTCGAAGTCATGGGAGACAACGCCACTTAATTAACATGTGGCGGGGGCAATATTTTCTGCATATAAGAACCATTTAGGGAGGTAATCCAATCAGGACCAATGAATGAAAGTTGATCAATAGTCACAATTCTTCCATCATGAAGGAAATATATCACATGAAAAAGAGTGTGAACAATATCTTTCATGACATAGACATAATCCCTCCCAAGGAGTAAAGCGAAATTCAAGGGGTCTTGGACTACCATGACATCAATAAAGACAATTTTCCCTCCAAAAGTTACAGGAAATTGAGGAAGGGTTCCTAAAGGTTGATTGGTTCGTCTGTTAAAATATAACAAATTCTACGTAACTGGTACAAGTTGAGGATAACCGAAATCTTGCCAAGCAATAGAGGATAAAATACTAATGGATGCACCTTCATCTATCAGTGTCTGAGGAACGTCCCGACCACAAACCTGTACTATAATCTTGAAAGGAATGTAAGAGGGAAGACGAGGTTCAGTTAGCACACCCCAATCAAAAAGGATGGCCTCATTACTTGGAGGGGGTTTCGTGGGAGAAAGAGGAATGCCCCACAGCACGATAGATTCTGTATCAATGAGAAAAATGTGGGAAATATCAGGTTTACTCTCTTGCGGACGAGTAGGATCAATTGATAACGACATCAAATTGACGAATTCGTTTTCATTCTCCAAGGGGAGAATGGGGTCAACAAGTGGAAATGGATCGATCGCTTGAATTGCACTCTCTAAAGGGAGAGAGAGATCGACCGAAGATGGGATCGGATCAAACACTTCGTCAACTAGTTCAACTAAGGACGTGACCATATTGACGACATGATCAATCAAATTGACCGATGAAGGGATCGGAGCAACCACTTTGGCACTCATCAGAGGAGGAGTGGGATTGACCATGTTGGGTTCACTCTTTAGATGAAGAGTGGGGTTGACCGATGACGAAACTGGATCAGCTACTTTGGTTTGTGGTTCAATCGAGGATGAAACTAGATTGACCACTTGATCAACCGGACTGACCAGGGATGGTACCGGATTGACTAGTCCATCAACTAATGATGGGTTGGGAGAAATATTATGATAACCAGTGGGAAGTTGAAGCTTTTCCAAAAGAGAAGAAGCCTTGTCCATATGAGGAAAAAAGTGAGAGTAATGATCACCTTTTCATAACATGCAAGGAAACTTGACAATTGTCTTCTTCTTACCAACCTTAACGTCACTAGTTGACAGGATGTCACCAACATGTCCAATGGGGACCGATGACATGGAAGGCCACATTTCTAATACTTTGGGAAGACGAGGGAAATCCCTCAGAAAGTGGTCACCCACAAATACTGCAAGGGAATTTGGGTTTCATATTCATCATTTTAGTCTTATTGACCTCATCAACACTCCCAATACTATTAACAATAGACATTTGCTTGGATCCAATATTTGATGTAGTTGGAGGCTTGGTCCCTTTCTGGTTCTTCTTCTTCTTCTCTTATGTTTCTTCTTCTTCTTATCAACCTAGATACTCGCTTTAGAGCTTTCACTAGGTGAAGAAGGAGAAAGGGAAGGAGACCTGATGGGCGAAGAAGGAGAAAGGTCGACATGAGGTTGATGTGTGGGTGGTGTACTTACATCTAAAGCATTAGGTGCAACTGAAGCACTAGGAATATTTGAGATCACCAGAGTGGGGAACAACCAAACCGGTAATCCAATGGTGAGTCCCGGAAGACTTAGTGTGGCAATGTACGGAGGACCAATGTTTCCAAAAGAAGGAAAGGTTAAAGGTTCCCTAGGACAAGGGGTTCCTCCATTGGTACTCCTAGGATTTGATGCCATTAACACTAACTCGACCTAAGGTCCACTGAGTAAAACAAACATCACATGCTATGAATCTAAGAAGCAAACAATCAAACAAAACTTCCCACAATGAAACCATTAGTTGGTGATGAAATCCAATGTCATGAGATCAATATAGGAAGGGGGTGGGGATAGAGCGGGTGGACCAGTTACATTGGCGAACTGCTTAACGAACTTACGCCTTGATGCAAGCTTCCACACAGTAATTGTGGATTTACCCTCCAAGGAGCCTGAGTGAGTTTGACCAACGTCCGTTCCAGGTACAGTGAGACTTCGCTTTATCATCACCTTGTGTAAGAACTTGAATATTATTGCTACTAAGGTCACCAACTAGTAGTCAGCCCCTGGGCGGGTATAGTCGACAGTCCAATCCGAACGTATGGGCAAGATAACAAATCTGAAATCCTTCAAGAGAACTGAGGACAAGTGGACCAGTAGAACTCCAGAGGACCCCGAATGGATTCGGAATTCATGAAGCACTAAGACCAAATGAATACAGTTGATCCTCAATAAGAACCCCCAATATACGATCTGACTACTACGAATAGTTGAACCATGGAGGGATAATCTCTGTAACTCTCCCAAACATGACCTCATGCGTAACCCCTATGTGAGAGGGGGATCCCAGTAATCTTATACGAAAATTGGATTTTCTCTCCCTATTGCAAGATGCTAAGTTTGTTTGACAGCTTTGGAAAGTTATCCTTTAAACCTATTCCAAATCCCTACACCTTAAGCTAATGTAGGTTTGCTAACAGAAAATGTAAAAATGTCTGATGAATTTTAGTTTAGTGCTTGATTTTAAGGCTGTTGTTTAATCAGAGGTGTATGAGAGTGAAACCTAATGATATTATGACTCAATTCCCAAAACATGCATAAGAAATGATAAGCAGTCTTTTCTTTCAATGAATATCTATTTAAGGGAAGGAGAATAGATTTTCCTTTCATTGTCAAACACTAAGATGAAATTATCTCATGCAATTGTTCTCAATCAAGAATCTAATACAATGCTAAAATGTTCAAAAATTGGTTCCAATATCCAAAAACCAAACATGACAAACTATCCTTTTGTTTATATGTGACTGATAATCAGTTTGATGTAAAGCTTCCTATGTTAATCAGACTTCAAGATCTGTGAGATTTAAGAAATCGGAAGAAAACTCCACATAAACAAAAACACACCCTCATTGTGATCAAACAAGAAACAAAAAGAAAACCAAATTCAAACAGGAGGAAATTCTTCGATAAAATACCTCAAAGATAAAAATGAAATAGTGAATAGATCTTGGATTTCCTTACAACAAATTTCATTCAGTCAGATAAATGAGAAGAAAACAATAGATTGACTCAAAATATCAGGGAAGAAGAGTGACTAAAAGAAAGAAAAATAGATGTCAAAAATCCAAATAAAACATCATTAATCCTTAGAAATCAAGATGTTGGAGGCCAATACAAGGACACACTGAGATGGTAATAACCCTG
This sequence comes from Picea engelmannii, assembly GCA_009831015.1. Taxonomy (NCBI): domain Eukaryota; kingdom Viridiplantae; phylum Streptophyta; class Pinopsida; order Pinales; family Pinaceae; genus Picea; species Picea engelmannii. Next base: position 65,899 of record ML809359.1, read on the forward strand.
AGCAGATGAAAAATAAAAAACTAGACTCAGAGATCAACTCCCAAAAATATTTTAAGCAGAAAAATACCAGCACTCTGGTGTCAAGGGTACTAGAGCGTTGCAATGCTCTGTGGGAGTCTGCAAGGGAGTGCCTGCGCTTTGGTTGTAGAGGCAGGGGAAGCGTTGGCCTTTCAGAAATAAAAAAACTTGCTCAGAAATAAATTAAAAACTCGAGAAAAACCAGAAATTGAGTGTATATGTTGGACAACTGAGAGGGAGGGGGTGAATCAGTTGTTACCATGCTTAAACAATTATGCTTCTTTTAATCTCTTTGCAGAAACACTGAATGATTATCACAATAATGCAGAGAAATAAACAATAGCACATTCATCATCAGTCACATATATGAGAAACACAGAGACATATGTTTCCCGAGGAAACCCATACAGGGTAAAAACCTCTTTTTCTTTATATGATAAGTAATAGTTACATTCTTTACATTATCATACATATGAGAACCAACTCATAATGAGGCTACAACCTCTATTTTGCAAGCTGCAACTTGCTGAG
>ML809359.1:66612-87947 GCA_009831015.1 Picea engelmannii
AACCTGTATAACAGAGAACAAGAGTTCTCCCTTGCACCACCCTGCCACCCTAGTTTCTCTGGCTGCAACTAGATGGAAGCTACAACTCCCTGTGTTCAAGCACCCTCTTGAACCTATGAAGACAACAATCCTCCCTAGCACCTCCCTTCCACCCTGAAACATAAATATTTGCTACTGAAACTTATTACAGTGATATAATGTTCAACAATGGCTTACCAGACTCATCACTGTTCTGCTGCATTTTGTTGCTCTGTCTGCCTCACTGCCTTCCTGCACACATGACTTGCGTTGTCTGTTCTTCTACCATTTATACTCTCTGCACCATGCCCCTTCAATGCAACCTTCCTCTACTGTGTATTTCTACTCTTGCGCTCTGCCTCCTTGCTCACACTTCAATCCTTCTACACAGCGACCACAACAACTCCAACAACAACAACAACCTCATCTCTTCTCTGTACCGTGTACTTATAGCTTCTATGTACCTTGGGCATGCAATGTACGCAATGCCTCTGCATACTCACACCACGGCGATATCCTCCACCTCTCGAGTGCTCTGCCTGATCATCATGGTAACTCTTCAGCTTCTTTGGCGGTTTTCCCACGCGTTCAACATCACTGGGTGTTATGCTGAGATTCCTCAGCCTCTCTGGCAGTTGAGACTATTCTTCTTTTCTGGCATAGTCGAGCTTATCCTTTTTGTTTCAGTTACATGCTCCAACCCTCATCCAGCTATCAATTTCCTCCACGAATCGTCTTCATTCCACTGGCAGATTCCTTGTAACTCTTCAGCTCCTCTGGAAATCACATAGAAGTCTCTTTGCATCCTCTGGTAGAAACCATCAATGGTTTCTAGTAGTTACAATGTGAGGATCAATATTAGCCCTTCAATCATGCTCATGTTCACCTGCACTGTTGGATTGATTCCATGGGATTTTTCATTCATTCCGGCATTTCGGCATTCGGCAATTTTCCATTCGTGTGACCATGCATCTCGACATTCCCAGTCGCGATCCTCGAAACGGAGCTTGGTTTCTCTAGCTCTTTCGTCCATCTCTTGCTGATGTGACAAAGGGATATGACCATAGCCTTATGCATAAGTCACTTTCACGATTTCGCATTTCGTGAGTCTGGAGATGAGGCATCTCAACTCTCCAAGTCGCGATCCCCGATACCCCGAAATGGTGTGGGATCAACGGTCCTGATCAACACTTGATCTGACGGTTCATATCATTTTGCGATTTCGACATTCCTGTGGTGAATGTTCTTGTCACTTCCAAATCCTGATCCACGAAACTCCGTAAAGAAGTCGTATCAATGGTCCAGATCACATCTTGATCTGACGGTTGCAATTACGTCGCGATTTCGCATATCGCGATATCGAAATTCTTGATGTTAACATTCCTTGACATCTCCAACTCTCGATCCTCAAATTATTGAAATGGACTTGGATTCAACGGTCCAGATTCAATCTTGATTCAATGGCTGCGATTGAATCGCGAATTCGCATATCGTGATTTCAACATTCTTGTTGCGTTGTTTTCTTGTCTCTCTATGTCGCGATTCATGAAACTCCGATATGGAGTTGGCTCAACGGTCCAGATCTGATCTTGATTCAACGACTGCGATTAAGTCACAATTTTTCATATCGCGAAATCGGGATTCCTATTGCATTGTTTCTTTGACATCTCCAACACGTGATCCTCGAAACTCCGACATGGTGTAAGTCTGCTGACGTCACATGTGTTAAATAACTGCCACGTGTCACCCCGATTCGTGACTTACATGTGCTTGGCATGTTGAATCAGTTTGACACTTGTCATTACCTGGTTGTGCCATGTGTTCCTAGCTGACGGGGTTTGCTGACGTGAGTCAGATCGACGATCCATATGTGATCTTGATTTGACGGCTCAGATTACGTCGTGATTTTGCATATCGCAAAATCGGGATTTCTTTGGATGATATTACTTGTCATCTCCAACTCTCGATCCCTGAAACTCCGACAGGGAGTTGGATCAATGGTCCACATAACCCCCTGAGATGGATGGTCCTCCTGCTTTCAGGATTTTGTGAGCCCTCTACTCCTTGCACTTTAAAGATCGTGCAGGTTCTCCTTGATCCAACGGTGGTCGGACCCTGCACTCAGATCTAACGCCTAAGATCTATCCTCCTCTTCAGTGTGTTCTTCTTGTCTATATTCAAATATGACGGCCCTCATTCTGTCGGGAATTCTGGATGGGATCCAACGATCAGAAATGCTACACAAACTTTACGGGACATCAACATGCCTGATCAACAGTTTAGATCAATCCTCGATTTGACGACTGAGGATTGTTGCATTTAGACAATTGTTGCGTTGTTGGTCTTCCTGAATATCACTGTGCTACTGATCATCATTGTTGTACTCAAGCCATTATTGTTGTTGTACTTGCCATCAATGACAAGCATACGCTGCATGTAAAACATACCAAACATCCTTTGCACTATCTCTTCTGATCTTATCGAGGTTGCTCTGCAGCGTCTTCCCAAAATACTTCTGGTGCCCGTCTGTTACATTCTTCCTGTACTCATGCCATATTCATTGTTGTACTTGCCATCAATGACAAGCATATGCTACCTGTTAAACATTTCCAACAGTATATGGGATGAATCCAAGAGCCAACAACACATATAAAAATAAGAAACATAGCATGAATAATGTCTAAAGGTGAACAAAGGCCAAAAACAAGACCAAGGAAGGAAACCAAAACTGAAAGCTTCATTCCCCAGTGGAGTCGCCAATTTCTGTTACAGGGAAATCCCCCTACGGACAGGTGAATCCCCTCTTGGGCTCTAGACTCCTAAGACAAAGAAAAAAAGGTGCTAACGTTGGTCACTGACATCCTTTTAAACCTAGCTAAACCAATGTATAGAGAAGAGGAAGAAGATGTACCTTTTTTTCAATTTTTGTCCTTGCATAGTCTTAGTTGAGCTCTGATCTCCAAGCTCTTCAACAAGTCTTGCAATCCAATCAAAGACAAAACATGATTCTTATTCTACTAATATTAGCTTGAAACTAGATCTATCCAATAAAGACATGCTCATGTAGATAAACACAACCTTGAAAGAAACAGGCCAAGGATATATATATATTTAATGAAAACAAAGTAAAGTGCTTACAACTGTAGATGCAGATGCAACAACCTCACCAATCTCTCCATGTCCAACCCTTTGCTGAAATAATCCACAAACAAAATGAATATTCTTCACTGATTATCTCCCTTGTGAGATCATAAGTTTGATGCCTTCAATGCCTCCACAATACCACTTCTCATGAGATCATAAGTTTGGTATCTCTAAAACCCCATGTACCTTTCACCATTAGAAGGCCTCCTTATATAATCTTGGAGAGACCCAACCACCTTATAGATTCTTGGGATAGGTTGAGGATATTTATCCATCAGTTGTGGATCATCCCTAAGATCCATCCTTGACCTTAGATTCGAATCCAACCAACTCCAGAGATGAGGGGGATTTTTCCCTGATTTTCCTCAACGGCCCAAGATTTCCTCAAACAGCCCAACGCTCCCCCAAAATGGGGCACAGAGTGTTGCAACACTCCCCCAAAGGAGGGAAAAGAGAATTAGCACTCCTTGATAGTGGGTAGGGGAGCGCTGGCCAAAATTTCCTCAAAAAATCCCAGCGCTCCCCCAGAAGGGTGCATTGAGTGCTGGAACGCTCCACCAAAGAAGGTCAATGAGCGCTGGCACTCCCTGACAGTGAGTATGGGAGTGTTGGCCTTCAAAATTCATTTTAAGTGGTTTTTTTCATGGAAAAATATTTATACTCTTCATCAAATGATTTCTTCTTCTTTAACCAGTCTCTGAGGGTATCTTCAAGTGTTCCTTATGATGTCGTTCTAGACACTACATGGGAAATATGACTGTATGATGTATGCGACACTTGTGACACTTGTGGCCAAAATGTGACAGTTGCGATACTTGTAATGATGACAATAGGTCATCATTGAAATGAGTAATTTTGATGTGTAACAAGTTTTCACATCTCCACAGTGTGTCTTGTGATCGTGCACCTCTTGAGGGTGTGCGACACCGTGACGTTTCTCACTTGGATGCTTGGAAACACCAAGGATACTTCGTCTGGACTATGCCTCTTCACCTAGAGAATATAATACTCTGTTCTAGGCTATTGGTGAGTCACACTCATACTCTAGTGCAACTCTTGTATACTTAAACAATTGTTAACATCTTAACACTTAGTCATATTTAAGCATACATCCATGAAAATGAGAAGCCAAGAGAACAACAACAGAAAAAATGAAAGACATACACAAAAATAGTGTGGGCGACATGAACCATTCCTAACACCTGACCAAGTCTTTGTTATTGTGATCCAGTTACAATATGAGAACTACCAGATCGATTTGCAACTTGGGCAGATTCAAATGACTCACCTCACCTCACGAAGACACTCATACACAGATTCGTCGCCAATACTCTCTGTCACAATCGTCTACACAACTTCCTACAATGCACCTCAAACGTTCCCTCAACTACAAAATTGTTGTCTCTTCATTTTTGTAGAGTTCACATATTTTATTAAGTCTCACACATGCCTCCAATAGACCTTTGTTTCCAGACATCCTCAAAATCGGGCCAAAATAAACTCTCCTAACTCTATCCATTGAATCCTCCTCAAGAAAACACATGTCCTCCCATGTGGAGCGATTTGGCTTCTTAAGGGAGCTCTCCCTTCTTAGTCTAATCAAAAGTTGCCAAAAGTTGCATGTGACCAAAAGTTGCCTTGCCAAAAGTTGCATGTGACCAAAACGTCCACAACAATGGAAATATGTCTCTTCCCCAACTTTGTCTACAATGTTGAATCTTTCATTACCCTGCTACAATGATCACTCTCCATTTCACTGTTCTTGTTGTTGCCTCAATTGCTACTGCAAACTCAACCAAAACTTCAAAAATGTATAAGTGTTGAACTTCTATGAGATTTTTGTTGTGCCCATACTTCAACCAACTCTACCATGTCTTTGCACATTGATATCCCCCATGTCTTGGACTGATTCGGTAGTTATTCGAATCATTACACCCAACTCATGAGAATGCACTTCCTCATGCCGTGCAAGGAGTTCGCAGGCCGAGTAAAGTCTCAAAGTTTGCGAACCTGAGAAATTGTTGAAGGACTACTGCTGCAGGGAGTGTGCAGAGCCGAAGGACTTCAATTCTTTGAAATAATTGAAGAATTTGCTGCAAGGAGTGCGTGCAGGAGTCTTCTTTAAGACTCGGATTCAGAAGAAGCTCAGGAGGGATAATGCCTTCAAAATTGTCGAAGAGAAGCACAAGAATTTTGTGCATGGGAGCGTTGAGAAGGCGTCACAAGTTTGTGTCGCAGGTGGTTAAGTATCGTTGAAAACCACTTTGGTAAAAAGTTGCAAAATCCCTTGAGAAGGAAGGGAAACTGATGGTTGGAATTCTCTGCGGAGAATTCGCGAAGTCCCACGAGCCGTCAGATCTCACGGAGAAGCAGGGGAGTTACAGAGAGTGCTTTCAAAGGTTCAAGCTCAGGAGAGGAAGAGCCGCATATTCAAGCCAACAAGGGCCATTGGATTTTCCTGAGTATTTCCATTTCGGGGTTTCGTGGATTGAAGTCCCGAAATATTTGCATTAAGACTCACAAAGTGCGAAGTCCCGAAAAGGCGGAAAGTCTAGTTGTGGGACCAGCGCTGGGAATCATGTCGAGAGTTGACATTTTGGGATTTTGGGAAATAGAGAATCAGGATTTCGGGGTTTGTGGAGCAGAGTTGCATGACATCGCAACTCACAAACTTGCGATAAGGAGGAATCCGAAATTGGCAAGGGGAAGGTCAAGTGTTGACTCTTGTCGGGTTTTGGGGATTTGAGAGACAGGGCGCTTGACCACCGGATTCGCGAAATCGCGAAGTCTGATCTCCCGAAGTATAAAGGGGGGGAAATTTCTCAAAGTTATTTTGTCGGTGCAAATTTCTTGAAAGGGAAATAAAAGAGCCTATTGATTGAGAGCTCTTCGGGCCAGCAGAAGAAGAAAAATCCTGTGTGCGTGGACTTCCGACCTGCGGGTTGGGAGGGCTGTGTCATTTTGTGGTATCAGAGCTCAGAAAGGTTTATTTGCTTTTTGTAGTAGGGAAAAGGAGAATTCACCATGCCGCCGAGAAGAAAGGACAAACAAACACCCAATCTAGAAGAGGAAAGGGAGATGTCCAGAGGAAGGGGCAGGCATATGCAGAACCTAGAGGTGGAAAGAGATCTGCATGACATACGCGCCAGACTCGTGGACATGGAATTAAGACAAAGGTGCACAACTAATGTTGAAGATCTCAGTGAGTCTGAAAGTGAAGATGAAGCTGGACATGGAGAAGAAGGAGTCATAGCAGAAGATTCGGCAAATGAACACTTGCTTAGAGTTGTTGCAAGAATGAGTGTAAGAGCCAAGATGGACATTCCAGTTTATGAGGGAAATATGGATGTAGAGGAGCTTCTAGATTGGATTAGAGCTCTAGACACATACTTTGACTATGAAAATGTCGAAGAGGACAAGAAGGTCAAACATGCTGTCACAAGATTAAAGGGACATGCAGCATTGTGGTGGGATGAGCTACAAGCTAACAGATGCTGCCAAGACAAGGAGAAGATCAAGAGTTGGGATAGGATGATCGCAAATATGAAGGCGAAATTCATCCCCAGAGATTATCAAATTACTCTGTTTCGAAGAATGCAGAATTTGAGACAGAAGCTGGTGACAGTGAAGGAATACACTAAAGAGTTCTACAGGATGAACATCAGAGCAGGTCATCGTGAAAGTAATGATGAAAAATTTGCCAGGTATATGAATGGCCTGAGATATGAAATTCAGGATGAGATGAGCATGATGACCATCCGAATGGTGGAAGATGCTTATCAAATGGCTCTAAAGGCAGAAGAGAAGCTGAGCTGAAAGCAGGGTCAAAGAGGCTGAGGAAGAAGTCAGCCCAGGGGAAAATCAGTTGTCCAAGATAGAAATCAGAAGCCTAAGGAAGACTGGAAGAAACCTCAACCTTGGATTGAGAGAGGTGGAAGCTCATAGCCAGGGCAATACGCTGGATAGAGAGGGCAGTATGCTAATAAGAGAGGAGAGTATGTTGATAATAATATTTTTCCTCGTACTAGAGGTAGAGGAAGAGGAAGAGGTGGAGTAATAACATGCTTCACATGTGGAAAGGTTGGACACAAGTCTTATGAATGTCCAGACAAAAATAAGGAAGGTGGTGAGGCTCACATTTCCGAAGCTCAAAGGAAAAATATTGAAGCAGAGGATGTTGAAGGCGGAAGATCGCTAATGATGCGAAAAGCTCTTTTGATGCCAGAGAAGGAGGTGGAGAGCTCAGTCCAAAGAAACAGACTTTTTCGGACTGCATGCAAAACCAAAGACAAGGTATGAAAAGTAATTGTGGACAGTGGTAGCACAGATAATATCATTTCAACAGAGATGGTAGAGAAGCTGGAGCTAGAAACAGTTGAACATCCAAGTCCATACAGAGTTTCGTGGTTACAAAAAGGACATCAGGTAACTGTCACTAAACAGTGTTTAGTTGAATTTAAGATATGAGGATATAATGATAAGATTTGGTGTGATGTTATTCCCATGGATGTTTTTCATCTATTGCTGGGTAGACCATGGCAATATGAAAGGAATGTGATTCGTGATGGGAGAATGAACACATACACCCTAGAGAAGAATGGGAGAACTCACATGTTGCTTCCAATCAAAGATAAGGAGGTGAAACCTGAGGTAAGTAACACTGTACTTCTCATGAGTGGGAAGGGACTTCTTACATAGGTTAATAAGGAGGAACCTCAATTCATTGTGGTTAGGAAGCCAAAGATTATTTTAACCAGCACAAGGGTAGATGATTTACCAGAAGAGGTTTAGGAACTGCTGGAAGAGTTCTTTGACATAGTAGTGGATGAACTACCTCATTTGTTGCCACCGATCAGAAGAGTGAGTCATCACATTGATCTCATACCAAGAGCTAGTTTTCCAAACAAGGCAGCGTACAGATTGATGTCGCAGGAGAATGAAGAGGTCAAGAGACAAGTCCAGGATTTGTTGGACAAAGGTTTGGTCAGGGAAAGCTTGAGTCCATGTGTTGTTCCGACAATACTCAGTCCGAAGAAAGATGAAGGTTGGAGGATGTGTACTGACTCAAGGGCGATTAACAAAATAACTATCAGGTACAGATTTCCATTGCCAAGGATGGATGATCTGATGGATTGTTTGAGTGGAGCAAAATATTTTTCTAAGATTGATTTAAAAACTGGTTATCACTAGATTTGCATGAGGGAAGGTGATGAATGGAAGACAACCTTCAAGACTAATGAGGGGTTGTATGAATGACTTGTTATGCCATTTCTCTTAACAAACACACCGAGTACTTTCATGAGATTGATGAATGAAATCCTCAAGGATTTCATTGGAAAATTTGTCATCGTATATCTTGATGATATATTGATTTTTCAGCAAAACAAAGGTAGAGCATCTGAAACATTTGGCTACAGTAATGAAGAGGTTACAGTAGGAGAAGCTGCTGATAAACATGAAGAAATCCTCATTCATGAAGATGGAACTAATTTATTTGGGGTTTGTTATTTCTGCAGATAAATTGAGGATGGATCCAGATAAGGTGGAGGTAATCAAGAATTGGCCATCACCAAAGAATATCTTTGAGGTACGAAGTTTTCATGAATTGACTAGCTTCTACCAGAATTTCATCAAGAATTTCAGTGGAATTAGTGTACCGATGATGGACACAGTGAAGAAGAGACACACATCTTTTCACTGGACAGAAGAGGCTGCGAAGAGTTTTAATTTGTTGAAGAGGAAAATCACGGAACAACCAATCCTGGTGTTGCCTGATTTCCAAAAGACATTTCAAGTGAAATGTGATGCAAGTGGATTTGCAATAGGGGCAGTCTTGAGTCAAGAAGACAGGCCAATAACATACTTCAGCAAGAAGCTTAATGAAGCCAAGATAAAATACTCCACGTATGACAAGGAATTCTATGCTATTATACAGGCATTGAAGAAATGGATACATTACTTGATTCCTAAGGAATTTGTCTTATGCAGTGATAATCATGCATTGCAATTTGTGACTCAATAGGAAAATTTGAATCAAAGACATGTAAAATGGGTTGAATATATGCAAAATTTTACTTTTGTGATTAAACATATTTCTGGTACTGCTAACAAAGTTGCTAATGCTTTGAGCAGGAAGTGTTTGCTATTGCAGGAGTTCAAAGTCAAAACATTGGGTTTTGATGATCTCAGGGACATGTATAAAGATGATTCATATTTTAAAGAGGCATACGAAGAAGCTAAGAATCAAATTCTCAGAGATAGAAGCCAATGGGTAGAATACATGATCCAAGAAGGATTACTGTTTAAAGGTAATCAACTTTGTATTCCAAAAAGCTCCATGAGGGAGAATTTGCTGAAGGAGAAACGCAATGGAGGATTGGTTGGGAATTTCGGTCATGACAAGACATTCGCAAAGTTGAATGAATCATATTTTTGGCTAGGAATGCGAGCAAACGTTAAAAGATTTGTGGTCATATGTAGAATTTTCCAGCATTCGAAAGGCAAGTGGCAGAATGCAGGATTTTATCAACCATTTCCCATACCTGAGAGGTTGTGGGATGCATTCAGCATGGAATTAATATTGGGGTTGCCAAGAACACAAAGAGGCTTTGAATTGATCTTTGTGGTGGTGGATAGATTTTCCAAAATGGCACATTTTATACCATGTCAGAAAATCAGTGACGCAACTCACATTGCGAATCTATTTTTCAAATAAGTCATTCGACTTCATGGCTTACCAAGAAGCATAGTTTCGGATCGAGACACTAAGTTCGTAGGAAACTTCTGGAGAACCTTATGGAAGAATCTGGGAACTAACTTGTCGTTTAGTTCATCTTATCATCCTCAGATGGATGGACATACAGAAGCGGTGAACAAAATTCTGGGAGACTTGCTGAGGAGCTTGGTGACAGAGCACCACAGCCAGTGGGATAACATATTACCACAGGCGGAGTTTTCTTATAATGACTCAGTTAACAGAAGCACAGGGAAGATTCCATTTCAGATCTTCTATGGCATGCAACTGAGAGGAATTTCTGATTTGAGGGATTCATAACAGATTGCGACTAGGAGCGCCAGTGCAGAAGATTTCGCAGAGGTGATGAAGGAACTTCACAGCCAGGTGAAGGAACGATTGCAGAGTTCGAGCCAGGAATATAAGTGGAGAGAAGATCAACACAGAAGACAACTTCAATTTGAAGTTGGCGATTTGATCCTCACACATTTGAGAAAGGAAAGGTTCCTGAGAGGAACATATAATAAATTGAAAATGAAGAAAATCGGACCATGCAAGGTCTTGAAGAAATTTGGGGAAATGCTTACGAGATTGAATTACCCAATGGGATCGGAATTTCTCCGATATTCAATATCTCAGATTTGTACCCATATAAAGCTAAGGAATCAGAAGCAGTAAATGAACAACCAAAGGTTCAGTGGCGAAAACAGATGCTAGTTGCGGAAAAGTTGCAGATGGAGCCCATACTGGACAAAAGGGTCAGCAAGAAGACCAGGCGAAAGAAATACTTTGAGTATTTGGTCAAATGGAAGGGCCATCCACTTGAATATGCTAGCTGGGAGAACGAAGCAGAGATCCAGAGGCATGGACATACCGTGTGTGAGCTCATGGACAGGAGCCCATGAAAATTTTCAAGCAAGGGAGTATGATGCAGGAGCATCTCAAGCGAGCCAACGCGGAGATAAAAGACAGCTGGAAAAGCACCCAATGCAAATTTTGAAAATGTTATGTAATGACAATGAGATCATTAAATGGAGGGAACACTTGTATAATATAAATGAACCTTGAGCGATCCGCTCTCGTCCTAAGTAGGTAGAAGGCATTTATAATAGTTAATGCAAGTAGATAGAATTTAATGCGTAGATTAGACAGTTTAGAATGAAAGAGGGAAACGGGATATAGAGACCCTCATTGTGTATTGTAACATTAAGGATGTCAATTGAGAGCATAGAGCATAGAAGAGAAGAAGCAGAGAGTTGTGTAGACGAATTCCATGCACATAAGTTCTGGATTAATACAAAAAGGGCTTTGATTCAGACTCATGGTGTTCAAATATTCTCTGTGTATGTATTGTTGAATGTTATGCTCATGAATGTTTTACTCTTCCTATCATGCAATTGATTTTATGCTATGTGTGTATGATTTCTTGTTAAATGTCTGAAATCTGAGAGAGAGAGAGAGAGTAAGGGAAATGAGTTTCAATTGTTTCTCTATATGAGCAAGAGTTCCTGCAAGGAGTGCAGTTGAATTGTCTGCAAGGAGTGCGTTGACAAAGGGTTCAAAGGTTTGTCTCTGAAAGCTCAGATAAGATAGCTTTTGTTATCATTCCCTCAAAAGTGTAGTTAGGCACAGGAGCCATGCAAGGAGTGTGCATGCCAAGTAAAGTCTCAAAGTTTGCGAACCTGAGAAATTGTTGAAGGACTACTGCTGCAGGGAGTGTGCAGAGTCAAAGGACTTCAATTCTTTGAAATAATTGAAGAATTTTCCGCAAGGAGTGCGTGCAGGAGTCTTCTTTAAGACTCGGAGTCAGAAGAAGATCAGGAGGGATAATGCCTTCGAAATTGTCGAAGAGAAGCACAGGAAGTTTGTGCATGGGAGCGTTGAGAAGGCGTCACAAGTTTGTGTCGTAGGCGGTTAAGTACCGTTGAAAACCACTTTGGTAAAAAGTTGCAAAATCCCTTGAGAATGAAGGGAAACGGATGGTCGGAATTCTCCACAGAGAATTCGCGAAGTCCCGCGAGCCATCAGATCTGATGGAGAAGTAGGGGAGTTACAGAGAGTTCTTTCAAAGGTTCAATCTCAGGAGAGACAGAGCCGTAAATTCAAGCCAACAAGGGCCATTGGATTTGCCCGAGTATTTCCATTTCAGCGTTTCGTGGATTGAAGTCCCAAAATATTTGCATTAAGACTCGTGAAGTGTGAAGTATCGAAAAGGCGAAAAGTCTAGTTGTGGGACCAACATCAAGAATCGTGTCGAGAGTTGACATTTTGGGATTTCGGGAAATAGAGAATCGGGATTTCAGGGTTCGTGGAGAGGATTTGCATGACATCTCAACTCGCAAACTCGCGATAAGGAGAAATCCGAAATCGGCAAGGGGAAGGTCAAGTGTTGATTGTTGTCGGGTTTCGAGGATTTGAGAGACAGGGCGCTTGACCACCGGATTCGTGAAATCATGAAGTCCAATCTCCCGAAGTATAAAGGGGGGGAAATTTCACAAAGTTATTTTGTGGGTGCAGATTTCCCGAAAGGGAAATAAAAGAGCCTATTGATTGAGAGCTCTTCGGGCCAACGGAAGAAGAAATATCCTATGTGTGTGGACTTCCTACCTACAGGTTGGGAGGGTTGTGTCACCACAATTCGATCCATCTACACAATAATGTCAGACCAAGGCAAGGCCACTGCTCACCTTGTTTCACTATGAAGTCACCCCCCCCAAAATTCATCCATGACAACTTGAATCCATTGTCCACCTCATGGAACAGTTGGTCAATCTTATGTATATACCTACATACAACATCATCGATGAAGTGCCTCAAAGTACCAAAGCATGTCCCTCATGCATATACCATCATATGTCAAATGCATACCTCAACCATATACCAACATCTCAAATATTTATCATATATCAAGACAGATGCACGAGTATACCTCACTCAACCATGTATCCAAGATGTACCTCAATCAAGTGCCAATGCCTCACCAATATACCAAGCATGTCTCAAGCATGTACCATAGCCAAACCCAACAAGTAACCCTCAAATAATACACATAAACATACTTGTAGTCCTTTAGTTGAATTGATATAAGATTTTATATACATGTATCCATTCATCAGTATTGGATATTTCTTATGTTGGCCCGAGTTCTTCTTTAGGTTTCCAACAAAACCATGCAAACCATCGGCCCTTCTGGAGACCAGAAGGAAACTCTACGCACACAGTGCACAATGCAGTCTCACCTGAGATGACTTATGGGTTCCTGCATGACCCATATGTCGACAATATAGGAAGGGAGGCTAATGTGGGGATAATAGAAATTATTTCTACCTCAAAATATATTAGATATAGTATTCTAACACATTATTATATCCAGATCTACCATTTTGTAATCATTTGCATTCATTTAAGATTCATTTTGCAGTAAATATTCTGACTATTCTATTGCACGCTGCATCTTTACTACTAACATATTTATTCCTTCATTCATCACATCTAAAAATAGAAATAAAGAAGACAAACATTCCACAAAGAGACATAAAGTTACTGTGGTTCACCCCCTGGGCTACGTCCACAAACATTTGTCTTTCTTCACTCTTTTATTACTCTTCATCAAGGTTTATAACACTACACACTTTATAGTTGAGGTTGAAAATATCGCATTTATATCCATAGCTTGCGACCTTACCCTCAATTACAATGCATATCTATGTCTCAAAAACTGACTCTAAGATCATCTTCAACATTAGCTTCGCAACTAAGCATTAACTAGTAACTAGTAACTAGTTCCTTCACTATCTCACTGCCATCTATTTATATTACAAAGAGGTAAAATACCCATTACAAAAATGACCATAACCCTAACCTACTAACCCTAGGTGGATTAGTTTTTTCCACTTTCTAACTCCCTAAGAGCGATTGGTCCAAAATCCAACCGTTTTCTTCTTTGATTCGCCTCTATCATCCTTCCTTTGACTTTACTTCTTCCTCGACATTGCTTTTCCCTGTTTTTTGATGTGTGCTCCTTTTCTGGTCCATTTCCTAACTACTTCATTAATTGTTTTTTTTTTCCCAAAATAGCCTGCGCCAACAAGCCCCCAACACTCACCTGTGGCTCATTATGAGCCACTCAGGTAGTGTGTGCCATCTGTACTGACTTCTCTAGATCTTGGAACCTTCTTGAAATTTCTTAAACTCGTGATTTTACTTACACTCTCTTCTTTATTACAATCTCCATAGTTTGCACCATAATATTCTCTTGCAACAGTTCTCCACTCTCTAAGCCAACTTGTTCAACCTAACCCTTTGTTGTGTCAATCTCCATAAGAATTTGTTTTGTGCCTTCTTGTAGTGGTTTCAACTGTGCCTGCCTCGACTTCTTAACTTCTTGTATAGTCTTCAGCTCTGCCTCCAACTTCTTCATTTCTTGCGCACTCCTCAATTTGTTCGGGATTGTCATCATTTTTTTTCTTTTGCTTCAATTCTTGTAGCGCAGTGTTTGCACCTACCTCTTTTTTTTCCAACTCTTGCAGTTTTCCATCCTCCTGAAGATCTATCCATAATTGTGCACTCTTATTATACAACTCTATGCTTTCCTGGATGCTCAACGCAATGCTCTCTGTATGACCTATAGCCTCATTCTCCCTTTGTGTTCTTACTTTTGGTGGAGTAGTAGGTACTAAGATGTTCGTCAATTCTCCAATGTGGGCTTTGTATGCATCCACAAGTTCTATTTTCATGATTTTACCCTCTGTGGATACATTTTCTCCTTGCATGCTGTCAGAAATAGTTTTGAATTCTTCTTCCACTTGTTGCTCTAATATTTTAGAGAATTTTTTTTTCAAATCTCTCTCGAATTTCACCTATCTAAGTTTCATCTCCCCTGTCTTACTTACTTCGTTAGTCAATTCTAAACTTGTATCATCTACACGGGTCCTCGACTGAATTAACTACGCGACACTTAATTGAATTTTATACAGTGCCTTAGTTGGAACCTTGGGAAGTTCTGAGTCCAAATGATCTATCTCCTTTAGTGGCTTATGCGTTGTATCCTCATCTATTTGCAACATTCCTTGGGTGATACAAAAATTTCCATTCCCCATGGCTATAATATTTACTGTCTCTTGTTATGGAACTGTTCTCTCCTGGAAATTTTGTTGTTGTTGCACCTGCTCTTTTTTCTGCATTGTAGTAAGTTGCAATTGTTCCAGTGCATCCTTCACTTCTATCAATTTTCTGACTACATCCTCTCTCTTCTTCTCACCATCATACCAAACCTCTACTGTGTGGTCCTGCACTTTCTCTACGACTAACTCTGCATCATATTCTGTCAGTGTAAGTTGAGGAACTTCCTCGTGCGCCTTCATTTTCTTGCGCTGGCCTATTATCTACAAGACTGTTCTTTTTAATGGAAGTGTGTCTATCTGCGCAGTTGTAGATGGTATATTCATGTCTAGGATATCTCCACCTCTTGTTTCCTCTGGTAAATGGATATTTGTCTCGGAATACGTTCCTCTATTTGGTTTTACTGCGCGCTCCTTTTCCTTAGTTAGGGCATTAGGGATAGTAGTTTTCTTTGTTTTCTAATGGTTGTACTACCCCCTATTTCTTTTGCACGCTCTATTTCTTTCCTTGTATTGGTTGCTGGGTTGGTTGACTACTTTAAAGGGCCAACATCTACTTATTGTTTTGATTTTGGTACCTTCTTTACAATTACTGGCACTTTCCATTCTTCAGGATAATCTTTCATCGCCAACTACACTTCTTCCCCTGTGACACAATATCACAATTGTAGCCATTCCTTCTTAGGATCCCTCTTAGCTTGGATCCACATGTTGTGTCTTGAAGCTTGAAATTTTGTTATTCCTTGGTTCTCCCTCACTACATCTAGCGGTATTCTCCATGTATTAGCCAACTTTTCCTACATATCATCATACAACATGGAAAAAATGTTTGAATTTTCCTTCATTTTCTTCGGATCTGAAGTGTGCCATAATGTTGTATATTTCGTCCCATGACACTTTCCTAGCCTCTGGTAAAATCTACTATATTTTGGTTCTCCCCATCCAACTAGGGATAGCAATATAATTAACCATGAATAATGAAACTCTGTACCTAAATCATGTGCATCCTTGCAATCCTCCAAAAATAATTTTAGTAGATAAGGAACCCAACTGAGTAGACTCACCTTTGTGTAGTGTGTGACTGCTGATATTACTCCTGGAAGGGCTTCCTCCTTGCGACATTTCCTCAAAATTTTACATGCCATCAGTTTTGTCACAAACTTTGTTGCTGGATCATTTATCTGTCTAATAACCATTCCCCTGGATCCTCTGTCAGTCCCATATTTTTTCTTGATCTCATCTTCCATATATTTTTCTTTTATTTTATCATCCATGTATTGTGCTAGTTTGGCTCCATTTGTTGGTAGTCCCGTGATATCTGCAATTAATTCTACATCTATGGATACATGCTTCTCCATCCATAAGATGCCTCCATGTACCAATGCCAATAGTTGTTTGAAACAAGAATTACATCTTTTCCTCTCCCAAACTGTGGAATATCTACAAGTTCATGTTCCCTGTGTTATATAGTCCTACAATCCACTGTTTTGGCTCCAAAATGGGATCCCCTGATGGACCCTCTCCTTTAATATCCATGTACACTTTCTACGCAAACTCATGAAATTTCTCCGTGTCTGCAACTTCATGATCAACATACTTCAGTTTGTTAATAGACCCTAACATGTCACCAACTACTTTGACTCCTTTCGGTTTCTATGGTAGTGACAGTGTTAGTTTCTTCTGCTTGCTTGGTTTTCTTGGTACATTAGGTTTTTCCCTAGTTTTCTTCTGTCCTATTAATGGCCCTGCCAGTTCTACCAGATTCTCTTCCTCATCTTCTTCTGTGTATGAGTTTTGTTGGTCTGTAATATCCTCAACTTGTACTTGTTCCTCTAACTGATACGTTGGCTCTGCTACATGGTGTTGTACTTCATCTGATTCTGTCTGTTTATCATCTTATTCATTTGGTTGTACCTATGGTTGTTTTTTGCTTAATCCAATTTTTTGCACAAATTTGTTCTCTGTGCTAGGGTTTTGTGTTTCGTCCCACTTGTCGACATCCATTTCCTCTGTCACCGAAATTTATTCTTCCTGCTCCTCTACAATAGTCAGACTGAGTTTTATGAAATCCACCACTCCTTCATACTAAAATGAGTTTTCCCCATCAGTTTTTGTGTCCTATGGAGACCTCGCGACACTTCGTATTTTCCTTGCAATTTCATTGGGAGCTCCAAACTTTAGTGGCGCCATTTTTCTAAATCTTGATGGGTTGCTCTAAATTGTGAATAAATACCTCGAAATCACTTGCTCGCACTAAATTTTCTTTCTTATCTCTCATTTTCACAAATTCAAAATGAGTATTTTTTATCACGTTTTCTACTTTGATAGGTCGTTCCATAAATGCTCTGTCGCACCACACTTTTTCGATCACCACTTTTGCCTTTTTGGTCATTTTTCTGTATCGACACGTTGCTTTTTCTACCTAGTAAAATTTCTCTAGTGCGCAGTGTATGGTTTTACTTTCATACCACTTACTATATTTTGCACACTATATCATCTAACTACATGCTTAATACTTATCTATCTACTTCCTCTTTTTTGTATTTTTCTTGTTTTTCCAATTTTTTCTTTCTTTTTAAGCTTCTACTATATACACTATGTACAATTGAATTTTCCTACACTGAAAATACTAAGGGTTGCAGGTCAACTGTCCCTATACATTTTTAGTCGACTACCATTAACCAATCCTTGAATATCTTTTCCTACTAGATCCTGCAACTGCACAACACCCCCATCTGTGATATATTTTATCTTATATGGTCCTAGCCAATGCATCCTGAATTTTCCTAGGTGCTCTAAGTACTTGGTGTCATAGAGGAGAACCAAATCTCCTTCCTTAAATTTTTTCTTCTTAATGTGTCTATCATGCCAAGCTTTGTCTTTGGATTTTTGTACTTCTTGATGGAAACCAACCATAATCCTGTCATCTTCTAGTTCCATGAGTTGAGAAAATATTTCTTGACTTGCGCCTCTTTCTTTCATGTTTGTAATGGCTACAATGCCCAGACTAAGTATCGAATATTCCAAAGGGACTACTGCTTCCTAACCATACACCAATTTGAAAGGTGTCTTCCCTATGAGTTTCTTGCATGTAGTTATATAATCCCATAATACTGTCGATATCTTCAGATCCCCATCATCTCTATTTACATTGGAAATTTTAGTAAGGGAATTCTCCAATATTTTATTAAATTCTTCCACTGTTCCATTAGCCTGAGGATGGTATGGAGTTATTTTTTGATGGTGTATCTCAAATTCTTCAGTCATTTCCTGAATGGTACTATTGATAAAATGAGTTCCTTGATCACTCATTTCTAGGGCATCCAAATCTTATAATTACTTGTTCAAATAGGAAGTGCACTTCATTTTCTGTGCTTCAATCTTTTACTGTTGTTTCGTCATCCCATCTAGTTAAATATTATGTTGTTGTAATAATGTACCTTTCTCCAGATCTTCTAGCTGGTGGGTTGATTGGACCTATAATGTGCTTCCCTCCTGGATGGTTTTCCTACCCAATGACAGACATCACAAGTCTGACAATACTCCTTTGCATATTTAGAAATTGTTAGTCACCATAATCATGCCAGTAGTATCTTCTGCGCAGTGGATTTTATTTCATAATTTCCTTGCGCTACTCCTTCATGTGCTTCTGCTAAGATGATAGGACGTTCATGTTCCATGACACGTTTCCTTAGAATGTTATTTGCACTTATTTTATACAAGTGTCATGCAATAGTTTGGTAATCTTCAACTCTAACCACCAAATTCTTCTTCTGTGTAGTGGTGTATTCCTTTGGGGAAAATCCTGTACTTAAAAATTCAATGATATTAGAAAAGTATTCATCAACAATATGTACTGAAAAGAGTTGTGTATCAGGAAAATTGTCCTCCAAGATGCTTGGTTCTTCTCCATTAGTTATCTTGGAAATATGATCTGTACCTACATTCAATCTTCAAGGTTTCACAACTACTTCAAAATTAAACTCTTGAAATAACAAAAACCATATACATATTCTCCCCCCCCCCCAACACTGGCTTTTTGACCAAGTATTTAAGCGAAGAATGATGTGTGAAAATCTTAAAATGTTGGCCTAATAAATAATGTTTGAACTTTTGTAGTGCATATACCATAGCCAAACCTTCTCTCTCTGTTTTATTACAATTATGTTCTGATTCTGATAGTTTCCTACTTGCAAATGCTATTGGGTGATCTATGTCACCTTCTCCTGGATGTGTTAATAATGCTCCAAGTGCTATTGAATATGCATCCACATGAACATGGAACTCTTTTGACCAATCTAGAAACACCATAATTGATGTTGTCACAATTTCTCCTTTAAGATGTCCAAACTTTGTTGGCACTCATCATTCAATTGAAACTCGATATCCTTCTTTAACAATTTCTCCATGGGCCTAGTAATATGTGCGTATATTTTTATGAAATTTCTATAGTATCCTGTATGAACTAGAGTAGCTCTTAATTGGTGCATTAGCTTAGGTGGTGTTAAATTAACAATGACATCAATCTTTGTAGGGTCAATCGGTAGGCCCTGTCTACAAACCACATTCCCTAATAAAATTCCAAATGGTGCGTTGAATATGAATTTCTTAATGTTCAAATAGATTTGACACTATCTACACCTATCTACCATTAATCTTAATGTTGGGTATGTGTTATATTCTTTGCATGTGTGTGTGTGGGGGAACGTTAGATACGAAAACTACATCTGACGATCCCTTCACCTAGAGCTCTACCGTGTGCGTTGGGCACTTTCCTAGGGGGGGGCAGGTATGCCCCCCCCCCTGGTTATGCACAACGTTCGGAAATGGGCAGTTGCTCGGGGCAATGCCCCGAAATATTTTTTTTGGGCAGTTTTTGCTATTTTTAGCGGATTTGTAAATTAATCCCGGATTAACAGATTAGGGTTTTGGTATCTACAGAATACCTAAAAACATTGTATATATTGTATGGAGAATGGTGAAATTCGATATAATGAAAATAAGAAAGGTTTTCCCGGTTGAGGGCTTCCGGTATAAAATCTCTGTGTACTATTGTATAAGCCATTGATTAATTTTTGTATTGCTTAAGAATCTATATGCATTGCTTTACTTTGCAGGTTTAAAAATTACATGTGGTATCATAGCTCGTTTTTGGCTTCAGAGGGATGCCTTTGTTGCTGAGGGTTTGGCTCGGTCTTGATAGATCAAGTTTATCTTGGGTCTGTGATAAACCTGGGTTTAGTGGGAGATTTTGCAGTGGAGATTTGAGTAAAGAAAGAGGAATGGCGAGCTCATCTAGAATCGAGATAGAGAAGTTCAACGGTAAAAACTTTGAGCTATGGAAGCTCAAGATGGAGGACCTTCTTATAGACAAAGAACAATGGATCGTTGTGGATCCTGGTACACAACCTACTGGTACACCATCTACGAGCACACAGGCTACTGGTACACAACCTACTAGTACACAAACTACTAGTACAACAACTACTGGTATGTCGGAGGAAGATTGGGACAAGTTGGACAGAAGAGCAAGGAGTACTATTTGACTATGCCTGGCAGATTCAGTGTTGTTGAATGTCTCAAGAGAATCTACAGCCAAGGAACTATGGGATAAGTTAGGGAATTTGTATCAATCAAAGTCCCTGGTAAACAAGTTGTTTCTTCGAAAGAAGTTGTATAATCTTAGGATGGAATATGGAGATTCTGTGACATAACATCTAAATGCCTTTAATACTCTGGTAAGTCAACTTGGATCTGTTAATATTACAATTGTAGAAGAAGATAAGTGTATTACTTTGTTATGTTCTTTTCCAGACTCTTGGGATAATCTGGTTGTAGCAATAGGTAGTACCACTCAATCTACATTGAAGTATGAAGATGTAGTTGCATCCTTGTTATCTGAAGAGATGAGGTGAAAAATCATGGATGTTCACAAAACAAATTCTTTATTTGTAAGAGGGCGTACCCAAGACAGAAACCCGGGTAAGCCTTCGGGATGGAGATCTAAATCTATAGGTAGATCTAAGTCTCCAGGAAAATATTTGAGGAAATGTTGGAAGTGTGGTAAAACAAGGCATTATAAGAAAGATTGCAAGTCTAAGAAGGTTGAAAAACCAAAGGGATCTTATAGTACCTCTTCCACGGAGGTGAAAACCTCCACTGAAGAAGGAGGTGATCTTTACCTAGCATCTACAAGTACACATGCAGACCATGATGTATGGTTGATCGACTCAGGTGCATCATACCATATGACTCCTCACAGGGAGTGGTTCTCTGAATATGAAAAATATGATGGTGGTGATGTATTCCTAAGAGATGAC